>APFE031204904.1:36765-51464 GCA_000404065.3 Pinus taeda
TATAAACTTTTCTCTGCATAAAATTCCGTGAACTTTTCTCCTGCGTACTTCTTAATTCTCATCATATTGAGAGCCATGCCATGGGTGTTGCCATCAAGTACAACATCTGTAACATATAACCATACCAGAAACATAATGCCAACAAACTGATCATGACAGTGTTAAATACCTTTTAGAACAAATATTATCTTCAGAAGAATAGAAAGAATGGGTCAAAAATATGTTGGGTTATGACTTTGAAATCATATAAGAAAAGGGAAGCAAAATGTTGTCGCAATTGCACTTTCAAGAAAGGATGAGGATGTGGAAGCATTGCTTTGTGCTATTTCTATTATCCAACTAAATTGTAAATGAAGCAAGGGATGAATGGAAGAATGACAAAGAAGTGTGGCCATCCATTCAAAAGTTGCAGAAGATCCCAGTTCAAACAATATTTCCATAACTTGACGAGGAAGGAAAAATCATATTGGAACCTGAAGTAGTCATAGAAACAAGAAATCAACAGCTACGAAATCAATCAATTTCAGGGTATCTCATCAACTGGAAGAACTTACCTGCTGAGGATTCCACATGGGAGGATGAGAATTTTATACGGAATCATCCAGAACTAGTTCCCATATAGTCCATGTAGTCCCCATATTATTATTATTGTGACCCATAGAAGCCCACTATTTTTATTGTTGTGCCCTTACATTATTATTGTTATGTCGGCTTTGATTATATTATGACCCATTAGAATCCTATATATAGAAAGGAGGTCTTGTCATTTGTATCATCCAAGAACTATTCATTTGTGTAATGTAAAGGAGGTTGCTCCCTCGAAGAGGTTGATTTCTTAGGTGTTAATATTTCTTTTCTATCTTTTTGTGAGTTGGTTTCATAACCTTTTCCTTGTCATGGAAGCGAATGAGAGCCCAAGTCAGTGAAAACTAAGTTAACTCGGGGGTTGGGTCCCTAGAGTGGTTGGTTAGCTCTTGAGGGTCTTGCAGCACCTAAGGGAGGTCATTAAGTTTTGGTTCGTCGGTTCCACTTCCTTATCTATTCTTAGGGACTTGAATCATATCATAGTAACTTTTCATCACATATTTACCTCGGTGAATTGGTAAGCTTGGGTAAGTGTGGGAGGAAGGGTGTTCCAGTACCATAGTGTAAATACCATTATATAAACACCACAAAATACTACTACATAATTAGCACAATAAACCATTGTATTAAAACCACTATTTTGTTACCTTACAAAAGGTCCAGAGAATACATGTGATACTGACTATAATGATATTATAATATTACCATTACAGTGAGACTTCATACCTGAAATATGAGATCATTGGATTATGTTATTACGGAGAGCGAGTTCACATGCTATTATAGTCATACTCAAGCTAGATCAATGTGAACTTTCAGAGATGCTAGTCCATGCCAGTACATGGATTCCATACCAATTATGTGATTATAGAGAGATTAAACCATGAAACACCAGTTCTATAGCCTCAGGTATGCGAGAATCATGTAGTGAGAGTTCTGAACAAAAAATAGTCCTATAGCAAAAGTATGATCCCCAACAAGAGAAGCGATATCAGCTATGAAATTATAATCCTGAAGCCATGCAAGAGAGAGGTCATATAGTCGTACGAGTGTATTTATGTAGTCATGTGAGTGCAGTAGACTTGTAGTCAGAGTGAGAGGAGATATTTAATAAATGATACCATAATCCTTTGTGAAACTAGAAAATGCATCTAATATCTTAGAACCTTAGACATTATGATCCAAAAAATATCATAGAGAAAATGTGTTATACCATGTATGATTTGGAGAGAATCTCAATAGAGTATTTATAGTGATCTCCATGAGTAAAAAGTCATGACTATAGGGCTAAGCCAACATAAACTTTTAAGAGCTAAAATAAACATTACTTGGAGGGAAATTCAAATCAATTTTAAATTTAAATACATAAATTTTTCTCTTAATATTTGTTTCTCAAAATAATATTATTC
The DNA here is from genome assembly GCA_000404065.3 of Pinus taeda. NCBI lineage: Eukaryota > Viridiplantae > Streptophyta > Pinopsida > Pinales > Pinaceae > Pinus > Pinus taeda. Next base: position 38,760 of record APFE031204904.1, read on the forward strand.
ATTGACCATAGGGCTTGCAATTTACGACTTAGGGTTTCCCTGAGTGGAAATTAATATTGATGCTGTCAAATTTCAACACTCCCTCTTACCTAGGGAGGAATTTCCATCTGCATCAAAAATACCATCACAAATAACATGACTCAATATAAGAAGTATGGCAGCTACATCAACATTACATATCATCTCATAGATGAATAATAATGTATAATAAAAGGTAGAGGAGCCCAATCCTCCAAACCCTACTAGACTCGAAGACGTATCTCACAACTATATAAAAGAAAACATCCATCTTATCATGTATCGTCTCAATCTCCCTTGATCAGCAGTTGAACAATATCAATCCAATAGAATAAGAAGAAGAATAATCATAGGGGAGCATATGACTTCCACCCTATATCCAAAAATCAGTACGGTCATTTAACATAAAATCATATTCCCCTACAAGTCATATCTTGCCTTGAATCATATTTTCTCTTCTCCAATTGTTGAACAGTACTGAATCTAAAGAAGAATGATCTAATATTATAGGGGAGCTAAATCTACCACCCTCTATCCATCGAGTAACCATGTATACCACCCAAATCATCATCATGAGGGAGCTACTGCTACTGCACAGAATCACTACCAACGGGGAGCCAAAACTACTACTCAAGAATCATCTATGATATTTCCAACATGACCCGCAAGAGTCAGTGGTAGAAAAATTGTATCCAGTACCTTCGGAGGAGATACACACTTACCCTACAAGTTAAGAAGGCACTTGGGGGAGATACACACTTACCTTGTAAGGTAAGGATCAAGCACACTCAAGTCATCTTCGCAACCCGTTAACCAAATTGGGATGAACAATATGAACAATCTAAACTTGTGGGTAGGATGCATAATAGAGTATACTTGGCAAGGGGACATACACACTTACCATGAGGTAAGGATCATACATGCCTTGGGAGGATAATAAGGGAGGTACACACTTACTGTGAGGTAAGGATCAGACATGCCCTGGGATGACAATAGGGGAGATACACACTTACCATGAGGTAAGGATCAAATATGCCTATTTTCCATGAATTCCGTCAACCCAAGGATCTCTCCACTTCAATTCCTCTCTGTAGGAGCTCAGCATGTGAAAGTTAAGTGTAATCACTCAACTGGTCTATTATAGCCTATCCCAATTCTGGAATGGAAATGGGAGGTCATTTCCATGGAATTAATTACAATATTGTTGAGGACATCGAAGCAACAAGATTCCATCATGGTTATGGTTTATAGGTTGAGAAAGGTCACTTCATTGCAATGAATTCTATGAATTCAGCTAGTGAGGTAGCTTAGATCTTCATCAGGGAGCTAGTGATGTTGCATGGTGTTCCTAAGAAGATCATATCAGACAAAGATACCAAGTTCACTTCCAAGTTTTGGAAGGCGTTATTTGCAAGTTTGGGCACAAAGTTACCTTTGAGCATGGTCTATTTTCTGTAGATAAATGGAAAGACATAGAGGGTCAACAAGATTCTTGAGGATATATTGAGGATGTATGTCATGCATCAGTAAAGGAAGTGGGGGGAGTATCTTCCACTAGTAGAGTTTTCCTATAATAATGTTTATTAGGAATCCTTGATAATGAGTCCATTTGAGGCTCTTCACGAAAAGAGTTGTAATAATCCTATCAACTAGAGTGATCCAGTGAACAGCGTGTTGATTGGACCATATATGTTAGCTAAGATGGAGCAGGATATGCAAGTTATCAAAAGGAATTTGAAGGAAACACAATCAAGGTACAAGAGTTATGCATATAAACAAAGAGCATTCAAGGATTTTCATATTTGGGAGTATGTGTGCTTGTGGATCAAGTCATAGAGAAGCTCCTCGATGACTGGGTCATGTTCTAAGTTGGCACCTCAGTATTGTGGGCCTTTTGAGATCCTTGAGAGGATTGGACTAGTGGCCTACAAACTTATGTTTCGAGCAACAGTGAAAGTCCATGATTTTTTCCATGTTTCATTTCTTAAGAGATAATTACAGGATCTTGATCATGTGATTGATTGGTCTATATTGCAGGTGGAACTAGAGGGACAATTCTAGCCAAAGCCATAGTGCATTCTATAGTGGAAACAACTCATGCTCCAGAACTGGGAAATAGAGCAACTTAAAATGGATTGGAAACACTTTGGGCCTAGTGAAGCTACATGGGAGATGGATGAACATATGTGGGAATTACATCCTTCATTATTTGTTGGTTATAAAATGAAAGAGAAAATGAAAATGTGGGAAAAATGAATGAGTTGTGTTATAAACCTCCAATAAGCAATATATTTATTTTAATTTTCCGTAGGATGGAATTGTAAATATTGCATCAAGATATGTTACAAAGATCCATAGGAAATATGTTTTGTTTTATGTGGTTTGTTGGTCATAGGTGTTATAGAACATCGAGGATGGTGTTCGCGTAAGGGGGAGGGGTTTGTAAAAACCCCATGCTAAAGTTCATATAATAAATGATATTAAAGGAAAAAACAATAAGACCAAGGTCATGGGACACATATTCCAAGTTTAATGTTGGGAAAACATTGTAGTGGGCATCGCTTGTGGTTTATTAATGGTTATGGAAATTGGCAAAGGAAAATAGGAAACAATTGGCATTTGATTATGAGAAATAAAGGAAAATAGGATAAAAGGAAGGTGAAGAGACAAAAATATGCACGTAAGGGAAATTAGAGGAAAAATGAAGGAAAATGAAGAAAAAGTAGACATCAATGATAAAGAGGCATCAAAGAAATAGTTCACAACTTTTTGGTTAGTTCTAATCTTTCTCTCTTGCACTCTTGCACAATTAGGGAATTCTTGGAGCACTCTAAAATTCACATGGATTTGGAGAAAGGAAAGAAAGAAAGCAAAGGACAAGAAAATGAAGACAATGGATATGAAAAGGAAAGTAAGGGAGCACAAGGAGAAAGTTTGATAAACAAATTCAGCAGGAAGATTTTACAGGTAACAGGTTGCATGTGTGATTTATTTACTGGGATGTGAATGCATGGTACATGAATTTTATTATTTAGTTCATTTGTCATCATTGGCATGGGTTTTTCCTAAATCAACAATAGTTTTAGCCTTTCCTTTCCATTTCATAGATATCCATGGTGTGGTTGGATTTATTCTTGGTTGAGCTTTGGATTACTAGAAGGTTTTGGATGCGGTTGAGGTGGTCTTAGGAAAATCCCAAGGGCGTGGGGTGAAGATGGTTTTCTTTGGGAATCCCTCAATAGGTGGGTGGAGACAAGAAAATTCCTCTAGGTATGGTGAAGGAATTTTTAGGCATTCAAGCTTGTTTTGTTTTTATGATCTTGAGATTGGATTAGGTGAGATCACGATAGTTTGAGGGTGGAGGTGGTTTAACCTCTCGAGTCCCTATTCGGTTATGTATTGGTTTTTCCCATGAGATCCCACATTGAATGCTTGGAATATGACATGGGGGTGATTGGTTGAAAGAGATATTTGGTTTAGCCAAATATATTTGGAAGTCCCTCACTTGGTGACATGTGTATATTCTATTATGAGTTATTCTCTCTATTGTGATTATAGAGCACATGTACTAGTTATGATGTGATCTTATGGCTGATTTGTTATGGTTTCTATTATGATTATATGTTGGTTATATGCATGGTTCTATGATTTTTTCTAGCTATGGATATTACTCATGATATGATAAGCTATTGAATGGTTGATGAATGCGTGGTCTAACCAGTGTTGTTGGATCTAGCTTCAGAGGGCATAGAGCCTTCTTGGTAATTTTCAAATGAAGTTCATAAGTTTATGATCAATTATGTATTCATGACTTGTAACTTCTATGTTTATCATATGTTTGGTGAAATGTTAGACATGTCTTGGTAAATATCTTTCTCAAGTATTGATTTTTTTAGTATTTTTTGTCATCTTAGTTACGATTATGGAAATTTATAAGCAATTTTTGGGCAATGGTGTAGAGGCTTTCTAAAAAAGTGGCACATATCTCGTAACCACTCGCATGAAACTGAGGCATTTAGGTCGTAACCACTAGCAGGAAGGCTTGTTGGTGTGGTTGGAGCCTCATAATAGCATGCACAACGTGTCAAGGGTGCGGTTGGGGTGATAGTCTTGTGAAAAAGTAGTTCAAGCTCAAGATATGATCATCAGAGGTTGTGGACTAACTTATGGGCGATCTAGTGCTCCTAAGAGGTATCAATAAGTTTTCAATTTGTAGGCCCCAATTCCATAACTGGAACTTATGGGTCAATTCATGTCATAGCAGCACTCATCTGATGTCTACCTTGGAGATCTTATGAAAGTAGGTAAATGTGGGAGGGGTTGTTTACAAAAGATGTGGAGACATTATCTCCTTGGCAGGAGGTTCATTCTGATGAGTGATCATAGTGGGTTGAGATATTTGTTTGACCAACCAAATTTGAATGAAAGGAAAGATATATGGCTAGCTAATATCAATTAGTTTGACTTTGTGATTAGGTACATTAAGGGCAAGGAGAATAGAGTTGTAGATGTGATGAGTAGAAGAGTATAGATAAAGTATTGACGAGTTGGAAAGACTCCACGTTAACAAAATAAATCAGAAAGTTGAAAGGACGAGACATTAACAAATATCAAGAAACATCGTGTTCATGATGGAAAAGTGAAGGAAGTTTATGTATTTCTAAAGAAAACATTTGTTGCTGAATTTTGATTTGTGTTGTTTAAACTTGCCTTTTGACTTCATATATGGATTCATTGTCCTAAAAAACTCTTTGGGTATTTTTATTTTGCAATATTCACATGTCAAACTTGTGATTTCAATGTATCCTTGTCACATTCTAGACAAATTAGATTGGAAAATAAATTATATTAGAAAAATTATAGAGATATGATCAACAAAAAAAATGTTGAAAAGAGAGGCTTTTGGAGACATCTATAATTAATAGTGCTACACAAATGTTTTGGTTGTGCGTAAAAAATACAATAAACTAGTAATATCAGGGATCTTGTAAATGATGGGTTGATAGTCTCGCCAAGGTTTAATCCATCTGTGTCCACATCTTCATGCTCCTCAAAACCTTCATCTGAAATCTTCCTACCTTGTAAATTTGAGATCAGCCACTTTGAACCATGGGGTCATGTTTAGACACACAAAGTATTCCTAAAACTAATGGTTAAGAATTCTCAAATTTATTTATAATAATAATAATTTAATTTTTTACTCAAAAACAAATAAAACTGCGTAGACTCTATTTATAATTGACATCTCAACACGGGAGAGATTCAGTAACTTGTGTAAAAAATAGATTAGACTTTATTTACAATTGATTGCATCACAAGGTGTTATAATTTAATGTGTAACAATATTATAGTCCCATCATACACTGAGAGCAATCAAATTTCCTAATGTATAAATTAAAGTTTAAGATGGAACTACAAGTAATTATATGTAATGTGTAAAATCTAGTTTAAGATACATCTATATATGCAGTTATATGAAATATGAGAGTTTTAATATTTCTTGATAAGACAATAAAATGCATATGTTGTATTATATGTTTGGCCATATGTTTTTGAATGATATGTTAAAATGATAGTGTTATTCCAATAATATTATATAATTATTCCCAAAAAATCTATGTCATTTACTATTACTTTAGATAAATTATGAATTCTATGGATTTCTTTCATGAACACTTTTTCCACTAATTGTTGTAAATGTACTTTGAATTCCACAAAAATGGAATCCTTAACTTTGTATTTTGTCAACTTTGTAATGAAGTCCATTGATATTTATTCCCATATTTAATTCTTTATATGTATTGGCTAAAGAAACTTTGGAGATTTTACCATCTCACCCTTACTTATTTGGAAAACAAAACGTTCTCATGCAAATTTTTGAATATCTTTCTTTATTCCTTCCAAAAAAAAAATTCATGATCTTTCGATATGTTTTAAGGAACCCTATATACATTACCATTAGAGATTCATAGGACTACCTTAATATTTATTTATTTAACTTCTATTGAGAGCCTAAAAATATTATATCTTTGTACCAAAGTATATCTCCCTTCCATCACCACTATTCAATAAATTTCATCCCTTCCTTTATACATTGTATTTTTTGTTTAGTATTATTATCATTTTCCCCTTTATGGTGAGATTCTTCTAGCCACACAAAAATAGAAGAGGTAATAGAATATAAAAATGAGCCTTCTTCTATTCTGGAATGAGCATCTATTACCACATTTCCATTCCCCCTTTTGTAGATTATTTATAAATCAAACCCATGCATTTTTTCAACCCATTTTTGTTTCTTCTGATGACAATATTTTCTCTAAAAAGTTCTTTAATCTATCATGGAATGTCTTGACTTCAAAGTGCCTCCCAATGGATACTGTCACAATTTTTTGTTGCTGGTAAAATTGTTTACATTTCCTTTCATATGAGATTTCACATAATCTTTTCCCTTTAATTGTTTTCTTTCACCAATGGTCCCCCTTCTTGTGTCAATAGTACAAATCATTTTCATGATGCATAACCTCCACTATTAAAGTTTACCAAAGCCAAGTGTTTCCAATACGAGTATAGGATACATAGCATCCTTTCAGTGATAAAATTCCAAACTATCATCATCATGTTGTACAAATGATTTTTTGAGATGTGAGTAGGCCTGCAATGCATGCACAATATGAAAAATTCTTAACAATTTTCTAATAATATCATGTAAGCCCAAAAAATCCTTTAAGACTCTTGACATTAATAGGAATAGGTACTTTGTATTAACTTGGATATTTTGAGGGTCCACCTTAACTCATTCCTTTGAAACTGTCTGACCTAAATACTCTACTTATTATTTCACAAAAGTACATTTGGATCCTTTTACATGCAATTTAGTTTTCTCAATAATTTCTATAAATTTTCAACATATTTAATGTGGTCATCCCATTATTTGATATAGATAAGTATATCATCAAAGAAAGCTAATAAAAATTTTAATATGGGGTTGAAATATTTTTCATAAGTATTAGAAAAGTAGGAGCATTAGTCAACCCAAAAGGCATAACCAAGAACTCATAATAGCCTTTATGTGTTCAAAAAGTTATTTTGAGAATGTCTTATTTTGTTAATCTAATCTATTGGTATCCTAATTTAATATCATGTTTTGTAATATAAGTCACTCAATGAAGCTCACCTAATATCTCATCAATATTTGGAATAGATAACTTATCCTTAACGATGATTTTGTTTAAATCGCTATATTTAAAATACATTCTCCAAGAATTATCTTTCTTTCTCACTGTCACTATTGGAGCTAAAAATGGACTCTTACTAGGTTCAATAATACCTAAATGTAGCATTTCTTGTACCTTTTTCTCAATCTCCCCCTTTTGTTGATGAGGATATATAAGGCCTTTTATTATGAGTACTTATAGTTTTTGGTTCAATTTGATGTTCATGATATCTATAAGGAGATAAACCTTTAATAATTTATTTGAAAACCCTATAGTGATTCTCTATGGTACATTTTAATTCCTTTGAAATATATTCATCTTTCTTCTCAAATTTCATAGAATAACCATAACTCATTTGATGCTCTTTTTAAGGATATTTTCTATTCTATGAGAGTTGGTGACTTGAGAAGGTCCATACTTTAACCTTTTGAGTTCATATCTGATTCCTTCCAATTCCAATCTCATGAATAATCCATTATGGCTTGTAGATATTGTAACCATTAAATCCTTAGAACAACATCTACACCTCTAATGGGAATTGCATACGTTAGGTTTTCCAACATATGTTATCCCATAGTTTAATGTTGTGGGATTTTCCTACAAATTTTGTAATCCCTCCATTAGTAACCAAAACTTGAAAAAAGATCATTGGATATTTTGAACAATTGAGGTCCTTTTCTAATCTTTTATTAATGAATTTATAGGTACTACCCAAGTCAATAAGGGCTATGACCATTTTCTTCTTAACGTAACCTATAAAATTTAGAGTTTGAGGTGCTGAAAAACTTCTCAATGCATGAAAAATTGTCTCACACTTGTCCTAATCAATGTTGCATACAATTTCATCATTCGTTTCCTGCTCTTTTAAGTTAACAACATCCTCTTCATGTCTTTGTGTAAACGCCTCGATTTTCTCTTAATTATTATTTTTCAAATTTGTTTCTTGACATTTATGCCCTTTTGACTATTATTCATTACAACCAAGGGATAGCCCTTTTTATCTTCCTTCCTCAATTTACTTTCGTGGTGTTTAAGTAGGTTGAGATACAGTTTCCTTATGAACTTGTTGATAGGTCAAAAAAAGTTCTTCAACATCAATAGGGATCACCTCTTGATCAAGGCCCTAGTTAGTATTTTACTCATTTGGTATGTGTTATCACCCAAAACATGATCACCTAGCCATTTTCTACTAGGTTGATCAAAATACAACATGTAGGATATGTTTTTACACGTTAAAACCCTCTTTCACCTTAGAAAATAATTTAGTGAACCATTTTCCTAAATTATTCCTCATTAAAATCCAAAACAACTATGAGAATAATTAAATAAATCATTGTTTATTTATTATTCTCTTGAAATAATTATTAAATAATTATTTGTTGACTATTTCTAGCCATTTTTTAGTTAACAATGTATGTAACATATATGCCCCTAGGTCTTGGTGTTGGTAAGTAACACAAGGGAATAAGAATTTTGTGAGGGGATGGGAGGTATTATTCCATAATTACCCCCTATTTATCTCATCAAATAATTATTTAATAATTATTTCTAATTCATCTTTGACTTTATCCACATAAAGTACTTAATATTTTTTTTTGTTATTCCTTAATTACTTTAACCATTTTCTAAATAAATAAATTTGATCATTTCAAATAATATTTCCCTCTCTAAAATATAATAAATATTCACAACTGCTAAATCTTGATTTAGTCTAACTTTTTTTTATTATATTCCTAAATATAGATCTATCTTAATACATTATTAGAAATAAAGGGGTTTTCTTCTCATTCTTCACCATCCCATTCTCATCGTCCTCAATATCATCTTGTGACATTTGAGCTCCTACTTTTGATTTCAATCCATCACCATTAGCATCATTTTCCAACTGCAACTAGTGAGAGAGAGAAAGATTTGAAGCTAAAGCGTAGGGTATCAAAGGACCCATCCTACAGAGGGGGATTTGTAGATCCAAGTCTGCATGTTCTCCTCACCATGTGTATTCAGTTTATTTCAATTCAATAATAATAATCATAATAATTATCATTATTATTATTCCATTGGGTCTATTTTGTTTCATGTGTTGTTGTTTGCTATTCTATTTGCATATTATTTGTTGTAGGTTTCTAATATTTTTTTGCAAATCTTAAGAGAAATAGTAGCCACTCATCATAGTTGTTAGGGTTGTATGTCCTTAGTAAATTAAGTGAAGAATTTTGGTACAATTTTCTAGAAAACTTCATACTAATAAATGGTGACTCCACTAGTCTAAAAATTCAGAACCTTGGTGGTTGTTGTTTCAACATTTTTCTTTCTCTCAATCTTCTTTCTATTTTTAGATTTTTACTCTTTGCTGGGAAAATTTGTGTTATGTTTGGTTTCTTCTTCTTTTTTTGCAGGTCACAAGTACCACCACGTAGGAGATGACAACTTCTAATATAGATTTTACAAATTGGGACCCTTGGGGGGGGGGGGGTGGTTGCGACTTTTGAAGTAATACATGCATTTTTGAAGTAATACATGCATTAGTTAGAACCATTTTTGAGCCAATATTTGCATGAGGATGTAGAAAATAGGTCATAACATGTGTCCCCTCTGTTTTTCAATTTTTCTTTTCAGATTTTTCAGAACGTTTTTTAGAGTTTTATCTATGTGTCGAGAAGGCTTTCTTCATTGTTCCTATTCACTCTTAGCCTTACAGTCCCTTAGTATCTTTTCTCATTTAGAGGAAGGAAAGAGCCCCTTATGGTTTATAATACACCTCTTCCATTTAGTAGAAAACTTGTTGAGTTGGGGAGTCACAGTTTGTAGAACTTTAAACCACTTTTTTCTATCATGTTTCAGTCATTTTTAGGCCATATTTATAGCATGTTGTTTCCCTTTGAGACTTGTGGTTCTTTTCTTGTTTAGGATCCTCTTGAGCATCCTCAATTTTGTAGTCTGTTTATGCTATTTTCCAACACTTTTGAGTGGATTTGGCCTTAGATCCCAATTCCTTAGACATTAGATCTTTTGGTATTTTAGTTTCTTTAGGTTACTTGTTTTGTCCTCATTTGTTTCTCATTGCTTCATATCCTTTTTGGATGGGGAGTTTGGCGGGGAAGTTTTTTGTTATATTACTATTCATTTTCAATATCATTTGCAGTTTTTGCACTTTATTTCTAAGCAACATTGGCATCATAACACATGTTTTAAATTAACCCATCGAAACACACATTATTACACACACACTCATACCCTAAGCGAATGAGAGCTTGGTTATCACTGTCAAACTAAGATATTAAACACTCCACATTAAGAAAATTAACTCACATAGATTTAAGCCCACTTGGGAACTAGGGCAAACAACCATGTAGTTAGGTTTAGGATCAGTGGGATAGGATTCCAAAAACACTCATTGATCACTTACATTGAGACATAGAAAGTTGTCCTTGTAGGGATCTTGAAATCCTTCACAATCCCATGGTCAAAATTGAAGCGCCTCAGAAACTCATTTGGGAGGGGATTGGGCTTAGCTCTCGCTTCGCGTAACTCTCCACAAGGCTACCCAATGTGTTGGTATAGGGTTTTGCATCGGCAGCTAACTACCAAGAAACCCAAGATTCGTGGCTAGTCTTAGGAAAAAACCCTATAGGGGTGGCCAGTCTTAGGAAAACACCCTATTGGGGTGGTTGTGGGAAACAACCATCCCTCTACCTACCTTCCACTAGACATCTTTACTTGCTGACATCATACATGGGACTCCATTTAGTAAGAAGTCTTTTGGAAGTCAATCTAAAACAATAGAACTAGGACTTGTCTGAGGATTTAGACAACCTTTAGGCTAGATGTCATTTTTCTTTGATAAGACATGTTTTCTTGAATTAGAGTAGCGTAAAGTTATACTTATTTTACACCTTGTACCACTGCACTAGGTGTTTTCTTGTTGCTCATTATTTCTTTTCTTTATACTCATCATTTATGGTTTTGAGTTCTTTTTTTCCTGAACCCATTACATCCCTTATGCGTTTGTTGTGGAGAATTTGTGGCCTTCATCCCCAGTTTCCTTTAAGACATCCTGTCACCCCTACTTGATGATTTATGATCCATCCACCCAATCCATCATCCAGTCCACATACAGACTCTAGTTCTTCTTATTATTCTAGCTCCTCCTAAGATATTGCATCCTCCTAACCCCACACCACTACCATGTCAGGTACTAATGTGGGTGGTGGTAACCTAGGTGGTAACACTCGGTGTAACCATGGTAACCCTCAAGGAGAAAATATCAAAACCTCTTTAGGTATGGCCTCTAATAAAACTTTGCTTCCCTACATGGCTAGTTTGAGCCTCCTTGATTTAAGCAATTTGTTTAATGATCCTCTTCTCCATTACCAAAATTGGCCTCCAAAGTCAACCAAACTTCCCTCGGACATCCCCAAATTCGAAGGGAATCTTCAAGAAGACCCTATCAACCACAATCACTCTTTCTGTATGTGGTTCTCTCCAAAATCCACCACCAATGACTCCATTCATCTTTGCCTCTTTTAACGTACTCTAACTAAAGTTGTTTCCAAATGGTATGTTGACCAACCGCATGCCTCTCATTCCACCTTTGCTACTCTCGCCAATGAATTTGTATCATATTGCTAATTAAATCTTCTTCGGCATGACATCGATACTGAAGTTTTGACTTCCTTCCGTCAAATGTCTACCACTCACATTTCTGACCATATACAAGAATGGCGCAGAATGAGGAACCTATGTAAAGCTCTTGAATTTAAGGAAGATGTCTACATGGATTGCTTTTTGAGAACTCTCCTAGCCCCCATAGGTAAAGATGTCACCTCACACTTTCCTCAAACGAAGGAGGAAGCTCTATAGATAGCTCTAAAATATGATCTGATATATGCCTATTCAAGGTATGTTTATACCATCCTTCCTGATCTTCCTAGGCCTGGTGTTGCTTCTGCACTGGGGGAATCCCATGTCGCCAATGATATCATTGGATCCCTCTCTTACACGCTGTCATCACCATATTCTCAACTTCCTGCAACTTATGGTCAACCCTAGGGGAGACGAGTTCCACATACACTTATCCTCCTCCTAATCCCTTGTGCCTCAACTCTTACTAAGGTATGAGTATGTCAAATTCATTTTCCCATTTGCATAAGTTGATGCGAGGGCCAGTTGTTACTCAACCTAGTTACCAAAATGTTACTACGAACCCTTATTATTCATATCAATGGCCTAGTTCTCCATCCCCAACAACAACAACACCTCAACCTTCTATGCCTCAACCATCTTTGCCAAAACAACAACTACATCCACATAGTCATGTATATGCTCAGCAAAGTGCTACCATTCCCCCCAAACCCAAGAAAATGAGCAAGGGGAAAGTGATCCAGGTGGATATTGATGGCCACCCACCTATCCCACTTGGACCCACACAACTATGTCTTTCAATTTTTTAGTTTCCTTAATTGTAGCAAAATTT
>APFE031204910.1:0-19388 GCA_000404065.3 Pinus taeda
GACTTCATGGAATCCTCCATCCATTTTACCATGTTGTCCTTTTTCAACATGATAGTCATTTCTCTTAAATGTTCAGCTAAATTGGGTATGAATCTGCGTAAGAAATTCATCTTACTATTGAAAGCTTGTATCAGACTCCTTCTTGTTTCGGGGAAAATCTATTTGCTGAATTGCCTCCACCCTCGAAGGGTCAATGTGAATACCTTCCTTTGAGATAATATGACTGAGTAGATTTCCTTCATCCATAGAAAAAATACTTTTCTTTGGATTATGAGATATCCTGAACTTCCTACATCTTTGAAAAAAATCTTTAAATGGTGTATATGCTCATCATCAGAACCTAAAAACACTATCAAATCATATAAATAAACAACAAAAAATACATCATTCTCATTAGCAAAAGTGATGTCCATTGCTCGCTAAAATGTGGCTCTATTATTCTTCAAACCAAATGGCATTTTAGCATAATGAAATGTTCTCCAAGTTGTTGTAAATGTAGTTTTGTCTCAATCTTTTTCATGCACCAGGATCTGATTATAACCTAAATATCCATCGAGTAGTGACAGCGTGATGCTCCAACCACTCTTTGTAGGATATGATCCAGCTTTGCAAGTGGGCAATTGTCCTTCAAAGATACCTTGTTAAGGTTTCAAAAATCTATAGACAATCTTATTTCTTCGGTCTTTTTTCGTACCAGAACCAAATTTGAAATCCAACTAGAAAATCTGATTGGGACAATTATACCAGCGTTAAATAATCTATTTACCTCTTTCTCGATGGAAGGCAACAATTTTCGGTTGATACTTCTCAACTTCTTTATGAATGGCTTCTGATCTGGCTTAATGGGAATAATGTGCTGAATTATATCTTCTTCATACATCTTCAGATCTAAATAATCCCAAACAAACACATCAAAAAATTTAGATAACAACCTAACATATTTAGTCTTTACCTTAGGAGACAAGTCTTTGGACAATTTTACAAACTTGGGCTTGTCCGTTGCAAGATTGACATCCTCAACTCCTTTATCTGTAGGTACCAAGCTTGGCTTTATTGCAACATCATCTTGATCAAAAAGCTCCTCTAAAGGTATGAGACCTTTAGGAATAATGTTATCTTTCAGCTGCAATACCTCCATCTGATTCACTTCAATCTCTTGTTCATCGGTATCATAATCATCATCTATGGAAGCATCCTTGAACTTTACTTAATTTTGCAAAAAGGTATGGATTTCATTATCATCCCAAAACACTTGCCAATACCTTAAATTATCTGGAACAGTAGGCGAGTGTTTGACATGAATTTCAAGCTTGTTGTTGGAGTTCATTGGGATCTTCAAATTGCTTGCAGTAGTGACGAGTGAATCTGCATTAATATTCTGAGTTCGAGGTATAGTTGTCAAAGCATAATCAAGAAAAATCCGCAATATGTCTAGGACTGCATTTCTGTAGGCTCTCATCCATGGGTTCTTTGCTTGATACTCTCCCTTTACCTGTTTGATTACCAGCTCTGAATCTCCATAGGCCAAAATCCTTTTTGCATTTAACTTCTTCAAAATTTTCAGACCTACAATCAAAGCTTCATACTCCGCTTCATTGTTAGGGCAATCAAAAGCCAATTTGTAAGAACACACTCTAACATCACTAGGAACTCTATCAAGCTGGAAAGCAGGGCTCTGAATCCAAATTCCTATACCAGCACCATCCTTACCAATGGCACTGTCAAAATCCATGCTCCAAAGACCTGCCTCTTCTTCTAGATGCTGAAATTCTGTTTCCTTTTCTGCCTTACCTTGACTGATCTCTTCATTTTTTTGCTGTTCACTAACCTTTTGCTGCTGGTATGTGGACTACTAAGAACTTGTTATTTTCTATCTTTCTTGATCAAGGGCTACTCTAAATTTTTTTGAAATCTCTGGTACATCTTCTACTTCAACTAACTGACTATATACATCATTTAAAACACCATCTGAATATAGTACAAATGATTCTAAATCAGTATGTATAGCATTTATTGGATGATTAAGTGGCTTCTCTTTGCTAGTAATCATGTATTTCATTTCCTTCTACCTGTATAGTTTTCTCAATTGGCCAAACACGGGAATGGTAGCATAAGAGAAATCAAGTTGTAAAGTTCCTTTAAGTTTTGCACCCCACAATCTGGACTAGAGCATACTGAATTGCAGTGGAATATCAGCAAAAATGACATCCATCAAAACATTTTTGGCTAGGATTTGATCTAAAGATACTACCAAGTCTTTGATAATACCAATAAAACAAAACCTACTGGAATCAAAGGACTACAATTCATGATATTTTCGAGTAATGTCAAGGCCCAATTTCTCCATAATGGCTTTTGGCATCAGATTATGAGAAGCTCTGAAGTCAAACATGGCATTATGGAGAACATACTTGTGTAATCTAAGGCTTATATAAAATGGAGGAACTTCACTATCTTCAAACTGACCTTCTAAGGCAGGTCCAAAAATGAGCTCATGCTGATCATCTTCTACATTGACCATGTCTGATAAAGGATCTACTTGCAAAATTCGAGACACATGGTTTCTATAACTATTGTTCTCTACCAGCTCAGTCAAAGGAATTGAAACCTTTAATCTAGCAATTTCATTTTCTAAACTAAAAGCTGAAACTTTTTCTGCCTCTTTGACAGGAGGGTCCTACTTTTCTGCTCTTTCTTTTGCTGCACTTTGCTGATCGTTCTTCTCGTTTGCAACGTTATTTCCTGATGGTCTTTTGTTGGAACTTGGATTAGAAGGCTCTTTCCCTTTCTTCTGAATGCCTGAAGAATCATTTTTAGGTTGTGCTTCCTTTATTTTTTGAATTGGACTAACTGGCACATCCTTGCTTCTCAATGAATATTGCTTCTGTTGTACTGTCAAGGCATTCATATACCCTCATTGATAATCGTCTGACTCGTCCTCCAAAACTGCCTCATTTGCTAGTATGTAATCTTCATCCCTTTGGGTGTCTGGAACCTCTGCATATTCTTCATCTTCTGCAAGAAAAATGGGCATACCATCGATGGTAAAGAAATGGTTTGCTTCAACCACTGGATCATTGTCTTCTTCCTCCTCCATTCCATACACATAGTTCTGCTACAAAGGAGTTCTAACTTGTTGTTGTTGTGTTTTTTGATCCTGTACCTTTTGTTCCCTCTGCTTAATCCAGAATTGGGGTTGTTGCTGTCCTCTGAAGTTAGGATTCCTGATTGGTGTTTTAGTTCTATCTGCAATAGTCAGCCGATCAAACATCTTCTCGCCTTTCCGGAGCAAAGTATCCATCTTGACATCTAAGGTAGATGCTTCTTCCTTTATAGTCACCTTCTTTTCAAATTTCATTCTCGCTGTTTTGGCTAGAAAATTTGCTTCTACAATTACAACGTTCTTCTGCATATCTTCAAGTGTGGTAGGATCTCTTTCTCGTAACTGATATGCCATATCAGCATTGAAATTGTCTGGAAACTTGAGCAAGGCTAACCCAACTAGTGGTTTAATGTCAGCCGAAATAGCATTACATACTGCATTAAACCTTACACAATAATCTTGCTCACTTTCACCCACATTCCTTCTGATATTCATACTTAGACAAAATTTGGAGTGGGTTCTTCTTTACCTCCCAGTGGTCCAGGAATTGTCTATGAAGAACTGATAAAGTGTTGATAGAGGCTGTTGGTAAAGCTCTGAACCATTTTCAAACCTCACCTCCAATGCTTTGGAAAAACAATCTCATAGTCACATTTTCTACCTCTGCATCATGAAGGTCAAAGAATTCATTCATCTATCAACATGTTATTGCATTGTAATGCTTTGGGTGGCATCAAAAAGAGGTATTTTACTTTGGTAATCAGCAGGCATATCATCCAGATTCTGAGGTAAAACAAGGGGTGCATACTGGGCAACCATAACTCGAGGTGGATTTGAAACAACAGTTGGACTACTAGGGTTTAATGGAGTGGTTGATGGAGATGTAGGGGTGATGGGTTTTTGATCAGATATGATAGGTTGAAGGGGAAGGGTAGGCATAAACTGAGGTTGAGAATGGACTTCAGAAATTGATGGGAATATTGATGAACTAAGAGTAGTCGATGTCGATTTTGAAAGCTCGGGGATATTGGCAGCAATGATGAATGATTGAGGAGAATTTAAGATATATTCTTCAATTCATTTGTTTTCCTTCTGAATTTCAACTTCCACAACAAATTCAGGGTCTAGAACTGTAACATCAAGTGCAGTTTTAGATTTGGTCCTAAACATAGAAAGGTCAAAATACTCGTCAAAAGGGAAGTCTTCAATGAACAACCACTCACTGCGACGGGAATTAGATCAAAAAACAGGTCTAGGACTTACTGAACTTTCTTGTCTTCTAATTATTCTCAAAATAAGGTTGGGATTTTCAAATACAGGGGGAGGATTTGGATCAGGATTGGCCCTTGTGTACTTTCTCTAAGCCAGTGTGCTCAAATTTTGAAATTTTTATATTGCTTTACAACTTTCTATTTTAGCCTAGAAAATTATAAAACTCATCATCCAAAGTTCAATAATTTATATGAAAGATATTACTGGGCTGATTAGTCTTTCATTCCTAGTATGGTCGCCACTATGTTATCACCTAGATTGAGCTTAGGCTGAAGGGAGGCAATTCCAGGGTAACCAAAAACCAAGCTTAGAGGGAGAGGGCTATCTCCTTTAGAATCTCAGTCGGGATGATTGAATCAGGTAAATATTTTAGGCTAGGTATAGTATCTCGAAAGGTTGTGATTGAATTTGTTGGTGTTTGCTGGATCAAATGGAGCAGGATAGTTTAGGTATGGGAAATTAGGTCAGAAATGCAGGGTGTTCTATGGGGAAAGGTAGGCATAGGCTTTAGAACTTAAGGCTTAATAGTGTGAGGTGTTCAATACTAATGAGGAGCTGAGGAGGACATGTGACAATCATGGATCCTTCTTAAATAGTAGAAAACATAAAATATTGAATGACTTCCCAAGGTAGAGCATTGTAACAATGGATTCTACCTATCTAACTTGATAACATTCAATAAGAAGAAATGAAATGGAAGATGGAATACATAAAACATGTAAACAAATGATTACATGAGAAGAAACTATGATAAAACTCCATACCACAAGGATCCCATAGAAATAACTGCGAATCCTATTAATTTCCTTGCCAAACTACTTACAAAAATGTACAATCAAGCTTTCAGCAAGTGAGTCCAACCCTTACCAATGACAAAGAAAATACATGATATAGACATTCAAATCACTCATCCTAACCATCAGGGGTCGAAACCATGATAAGTGGAGTTGTTTCAATCATTTCTAAACAAGGAACAAGAATCTGGGCAATCAAACAACTTGCCTCTAAAAGAGGGGAAACTAATTCATCACCCTCAAAACCACTTTTTATCTAATGAATCTACCATATACTAGTGTTTGACTATCACATTTACAAATCATGGCATTAATTACATCAATAAATTCACCTCCATGAGAGAGAAAACCAGAAAATATTTGAAATTTAGCAAAACAGTCATCCTAAGTAAAAATGCCCTAAGCACAGTGCCATTGGTCCTACACATAGCGCCACTTTGAGTCCACTTTTGGAGGCCTTCCCATCATCCAAATTGAGCCTGAGATAGCTCATTGGAAAGGCCATCGAGTCTAATTTCCAAAACACCTATAATTTCTACATTTAGAGCTCATGTTCCCACAAAAAAACATATTATCCCAAGGCTACTTCTGTGTGTCCAAAAACTGGTAGAAAGGTCAAATTTTGAGTGTTTTTGGACCTTATGGTGAACTAATTATGCTCCAAAAATTCTGAATATTGCTAGGGTACATGTCCTTGATGCTCTAAATCCAAAATACAAGCCATTTTTCCATTGGGTGCCCCTAAAAAAAGTGCAGCGCCGGTGGCATTGTGCTTCTGGGAAGATTTTCTATGTATTGAATTTCCAAAATTCAAAAATGACAAAATTTCCTAAAAGACTACCCAAAATTGGTATGAGGCCCCACCATCAACCACTTTGATTAGCCAAGGAGGCTTCAACCAACATCTTTAATCTATCCTCCTCATTTTTTCCTTCTAAAGCCCTCCTTAACCTTGCCTTCAACTTTCTGATCCTCATGTTACAAATTTTATTGCAAGTCATGTAATGGTATGCCATGTGTCTAAGCATTTTCTTGTCCCTGTTGGCCTTCTCAATGAGCCCTTCAAGATGTAGGTTGACTCTCTCAAGCCAAGTCTCCCTATCAATTTCAATCTCCTACTCAACAGGAATCAATGTGACATGAGCCTCTTTGCCAATTTGCCTTTTTTACTTTGAGCACTTCCAGCTCCATAAGCACTTGCTCATCACCCAATTGTTTGTTCTCTTGCTCCAAGTATGTGATGACAAACTTGGCTCTCTCTAGGTTGTCCACCAAAGCTTGTATTTGAACTTTCCTTTCTTGTATGATGATGTCTTTGATGGTTTCTTAATCCCGAGCCTCTAAATCAATAACCTCAGTGTCATGCTGCTTGGGCTCATTATGTTCTTCCAACTCAAACTCCCTTTCTTGCTCATCAGCCAAGTCATCCTCCTGTACCTTTTCCTTCCCTTTGTTTAGCAGCTCAACCTGTACCTATTTTGTCGATGTAGAAGGCAAAGCCCCTTGCACACACTGTGGAGATAACGTTTGCCTGTGAACTGATAAAGAAGGCGAGGTCCCTTCCACATCTTGTGGAGCAAACACCTACCTAGCAGCTGCAAATAACTTCCTTGTACCTCTTTGATATGTCAAGTATATTGGCACCTCATCAATTTTTGTCTCCTTCTTTTCTTCTCTTGTTTCCACATGACTAGAAGGCCCACCTGTTTCTTGAACCATGGATGGAGGAATTTGGGGTCCCCTAAACATGTCATGAGCAATGAAAGTCTCCCAAGGGATGTTGCAGAGACTGAGATAATGAAGAACAATAATTTCGATCAAGGAGTAATGGTAGATGTTGTTCATCTACTGAGGGTATGGCTTCTTCTGCACAAGGTAAGACATCTTATCAATGTTTCTAAACAAAAGGTAGGGAGTTTCAACATCTTCACCGTTGTAAAGTGCATGAGGAGCCTGATATGGTAAGTATACAACTTGGAAAATTTGCCCTCACAGGTGGAATATTTGATGATAATCCTCATCAAGGAGACATACCTATTCTCCAAAAATTTTAAGTGGAAAGTGTCTTCACTTGAAATATTTATTGAGGCTTAATGTAAGGCTCATAATAATGCTCATCAAGGTCTTGAGTCTTATACCATTTCTCACCAATATCAGGGATTCTGGTGGCCTCTGAAATAATAGATGGTGACTGTGAAAGTCACCCCAGCAAGAGTAACTTAATTGTTATGCAAGTTGGCTACAAAGATTTTAGCCAATTCATGATGAAATTGAACTCTCTCGACTAGTTCTAAAAATTCATAACATTGAAGGTGTCTGAAATAAGAAACTGCTAATGGGGAGGCTTGTAGTTCTTCTAGGTTGGTTAGCTATTCTCTGGTAATTTTACCTCCCTTATGACACTTTCTCTGTTGCCTTCTCCTCTCAACTAAACTATCACTTTATATATCCTCCTTATCACAATCATAGTCACCTTTACTCATGTTTAACCAGCCTTCTTAGTTTGCACAATTTTAGACAATAAAAGGGAATGAATGGGATACTCTAGGGTTTGTAGGGATGAGTTTGAGTGAGTTTAGGTAGTTATGGACAAACCATGAGAGTGAGGGGAGGGTTTAGGGAATGAGTGATAGATGGTGAAATGTAGATGAGGGTGAAGGGAATGATGGGTAAGGTGTTTAGTTATGAAACTAGGCAATGGGAAAAACAAAATGATTGGGGTTTATAGTGAAAAACTAGGATTTTGTATTAGGAATTAAAAATTTCTAAAACTTCACATATGCAAGCTAATCATCAAGCAAGGTGATAATACTTACTTGTACAAGGTGAAATTTGGAGGAAATTTGGCAAAAATCTAAAGATTGGAGCGCTTTTATGGTTTGCTTCCCTACGCGCAGCGCTCCTGCACAGACGCGTAGCGCCTTGCCCTACGCACAACGCCCGTTGAAAATTACACTGTGAAAAACAACCCTACGCATAGTGCAAGGCCCTACGTGCAGCGTACTCCTCCCTATGCATAGCGCCAGGAAAAATACCCCCAGAAGTGCAGCACCAGTTTCCTACATGTAGCGCCACCCCTGTTTTGCTAGAAACCGCTTTGAAATTGTTTTTTTCTCCTCTCCTTTGGTTTCTTCGACTTGCAAAATAACATAATGAAATTAAAGTAGAATTAAATTGGTTTATATATGGACACCATTTTTATTTTTCTTTTTGGAAAACCTAGTTTTCCAATGTTCTTTGCCCTTTTCAAAACCCTGTTTGTAATGCTTGTTTCACATTTACTTTTGCAGGTGGATTAGCTCATGCTAACTTGATTTTTTTTTCAATGTTTGTAGCTAAGCAGCATGGATTGATGCTTTAGGAGTAGCTAGGAATCAATATTACATATAGGAACATGAAATTACATAATAAATGACAATAAAAACAAAATACTCTTTTTTCACCTCAAAACATGTTTTGAGGTGAAAATTACATTAAGCTTTAAAAAGAATAACTGTTGACTTTCCAGATACTATGCTTGAGTTTATTTGGCATCCTCATGTCCTTGCTGATATCTATTGGCATTTAACCATCAAATATGAGAAAATGGAAACCCTAAAACCTAATGAGACCAAACCCTATGACCTAATGAAATGAGACTGCAGAATGAAAATGAAACATGACTGAAGACTACAGAAAAAGGATCAGCAAGTATATTTCATGAGGGAAAACTAAAGTGACCTCAACCATTAGTGGATCCATGACCTAATGGAGTGATGAAAATTTACAATATGGGACTCCTATTATGCAAATTCAAAAGAGCATATTTTGATCACCGATGGAAGTATGACAAGACTGACACTAACATGTAGGAGCCTTGCGAACCCATGTATCTTCCTCAGGTTGCTTCCCCTTATCTTCCCTTGTGGTCGTGCCACTTCGGAGCATCATGTTCACATTGGGGTATTCTTCGCGAGGTTTAGATCTCATCATTTGGATCTTCTGAGTCGGAGGAGTTTGGAACACTCCTTTCTCGTGCATCAGTGTGATTAATGTAGGACAATCCACTGGTTCATGATCAAATTAAGCATAGTACAAACAAGATATTCTCTTTGGGTTGGTACAATCATGGGCATACTGCCCTAGTCCTCTGTAATTGTAATAGATTAATTGTCCATGACCCCTTCCTGGCCCCATTCCTCCTCATCCTTGACCTTGACCCTGAAATCCAGTGGGTGATATCCCTGCAGTTGGGTCAAGGCTGGGGTCCGCTCCATCATCAACTCATAGTTGTGAAAAGTATGCTCATCGTGGCCCACCAATCTATAAAAATTACAAAATAGTTGCTGGGGAGTCTGTGTATACTTCTGCAATAAATGACAGTTATATGTCATGTGCTTTCCCCCCATCTGATAGATCACGCACCATAGCGAGGGTGTCGCACTTAACCCTGCCTATTAGTGCAAATACCAGACAGTGGTCCTTGTCGTGGCCTTGGCTTTTGCATTTTATGCACCACACTTCCTCATGCGCCTCTGGCCATGGTGCCCTATCCTGCTTCAAGCTTTGCATTTCAAGGCAAAGATTCTACAGCTGCGCTTGGATTTATTGAATTCCTAGCCACGGATCCTATATCAGTGTTTCATGCAACCTCATCGCCATTTCCAATGCTTTGGACTAGGTTGAAAGCTTTTGTTGTGACAACACCGTCATCAGGTGTGGTGTCAAAGACGCCACAAACCATGTGCGGTGTTGTGCATCCATAGTGTCATATTAGCCTCGCAGATCATACTCTTTAGTTGCTGATCTAGATCCCATGGGGTGTCACCTGGAAGCATCGTGATCTCTTTAAATCTGATGATTGACTACATCTCTAATTTCGGCAAGCTAAATTTTTTGTTCAACACATTCTAGATCTCTACTATTCCTACATTTGGGTGATCATTGGAATGCTTGATATACCTTGTCAATGTGCGATCCTGCAACACACTCACCAATGTAGCCTTCTTATTGTTGTCATCCATGACCCCTTGTGCTTTCCACATTGCTCTTACCACGAACTAGAATTGATCTAAACCCTCATTTCCTACTCCTCTGAATACAGGTAGCTTGATCATGCTTGCGATGCTAAACTGTGGGGATGGTGAAGGTGGGGTGGGTGAAGATGGAGGTGAAGGAGGTGAAGTGGAGGTGGTAACTATGGAATGCACAACCTTATCAAACTGACCACACTTCTTAGAGAGACCTGAGTGAGCTCTTCCTCACTCTCTTACGAAGGTGAAATCAAGGGACTATTTCCTAATTCCCCGCTACCTTTGTAGATCCTTCCACTCTATGTCAATACAAACATTAATGTATTCGAATCACCCATTTTTCACATAACAACATCTTAATCCAGGTACTCAGGGATTTAATGTACCTACCTCATGGTCCCTTGAGAAAATGTCGCTCTGCTTCGCTATGGATCATGGTTGTATCTATAGCAAACTCAGTGATAAATCCCCCTATTATCCGGTCGAGCAAATGGTCCATAGATTGCATGATCTTATCTTCTGATGTCTCTAGTCTGCACACTAATTCTGGAGTCCACACTATCAGTTGATCAATCTTATACCTTCACTGGCTATTGGCTAACCTCACGATCCGCTCATATAGTTCAGAAGGGATGGATGTGAAGAAGATCTTGTGGGTTTCTGTATATACGTAGTGATCCAGCCACCCCTTCTCGAATATCTGCGAAGTTCTGTTTTCCCGTGTCATGAACTCATGAAGCTTCTTGTCCAACCACTCTTCAATTTTCTCCTTTGTAGGGTTCTAATGGCATGACATCATAAATCCCTTAGGCAGATCCCAGTATTGGCAACGGAACCATTTGTTGGCTTGTAGGGGCCTAACCTAGGTTCAGAAGTGATTTAGCCAAACAAATCCCGAAACTACTGGCCCTTTCCGCAATAGTCCACAGTGCGCAGACTGAGGTCTCACTCGAAGTAGTATGGGAGGGTGCTAGAACTAGGCTTCTGCACCCTAGGGATGTCTTGATGAAGTCTGGGAAGTTCGTGAACTGATCATGCACACTTGCACTGCTTCGTGCAACCATCTGTCCTTCGTAGCTTGTGCGATTGCTTTCGTGCAGCTCTATAAAGAGCGTGAAGAGGTTCTGTCTAGATCCTTTATCCTTACTATGCTATTATTATATATCTTAACTTAATTGCATATACCCAATATTCTCATTAGTCATTCAACATTCATAGCAAGTGCGCGAAATCTTAAAACCGTAAAGAGATGCATAAACATAACAGGAGCATAAACACATAGTATTTCAGAATCAACTTATCTTTTATTAATTCTCTGTCCAAGTACAATCCCAACTCTCCCCTGCATAGTTAGCTATAGGGGTCTGTGCACCCAGCTACGGACTCTACCAGGCCTCTGTGCACACAACTACAAAGCCTCTTCCTACTACTACAACCCAAGACTTGGACTTACAGACTTAGAGCGAATTCCTCATCCAAAAGAATATATGAATTAAGACCAAGAGTATCTTTACACTTAGAGCCTCAATCTATTTATACAATCCCATGGTCCGCAGACCATGGGTAGGCTGACACATTCTATAATAAATTACAGTGGACAACCATAGACTCTCGCGCTCCACGCCTACATTTTGCGGGGTCTTTACATTACATTGACCAAAACTCGGGCTTTAAGCCCCAAAAACATGCTATGGGGGGATTTGCTGCCCAGCAGAGTCTAATATCAATGATTAGTTCTCTTACTACCTCTACCTAGGTTGGGTCTACCTAATCAGCAGATGATGGACCTTGTGAAAGCCAAAGAGCATATTCAAAGAAAAATATCCCATGTCTTAAAAAATATGAAAAGGATGAAGAGAATCCCAAAGATATTAAACAGTTGGGGAAAATATCCAAAAATGATTTTTCAACGAGAAGAATTAAACCTTTAATAAGAGTGGAATCACACATAAATGTACAAAATTGAGTATGCAAAATGTAAGAAAAATTCTTCATTCTAAGTAAGGGAAGGATGTTATTTTCGAGGTTGAAAATGGTGGGGTTAGAGATATTATGTGGTAAGTAGTGGTTAATATTTTTAGCACTCTTATACATAATTAAAAAGGCTCTTAATGTGAAGAACATATATTTGTGCAATGCCATTCTAGTAGGATACTAAAAAAGTTGATATTGGAGTCTCATTTACCTAATGACATAAATTCTCCCTCATTTGCTACTATTTTGTGGGATGTGGCCTCAAAGGGAAAGTAAAAGATGTGGGCTCAAGGAAATAGTGGGAAAGTTATTTTTTCTTTCCTTGACTATTCAGATATCAAAGTGAAAAGCGTGGCAAGTTTTGAGATTCAACCACTTATTGATGCTGGTGAGTTGGAGATAAGCAAGGCATTTTCGAATTTGTATGATCTAGTAGTTAACAAGAATACAAAAATTTAGTATAGCGATTTGGTGAAATTATAGCTATTTTGTAATTTCATTGGTGAAAGTAGGGTTATTGCGACTTCGAATCAAAGAAACATGTGACCCATTTACAACTTGACTCAATGATATACCTCACATGCATTATCTTTAGCTAAGTCACATGTCTATATGTGATTTCCTCAATCAAATTACCCTTCCTCGATTCACATTCTCATCTGTGGTGAGTTTCTAAGACATTTTCATATGCGATTAACAAAAATTGCATTTTTCTTCACCGTGTCACATTCTCGAATGTAATAGGAATCCATCATTGTCCCTCCCATGACCTAATATATCTCTATTACACGTGATAAGGACACCTCACACTTCCATGATGTGACCTTGACTATATCTGAAAAATATGACTAGCCACTAAATTTTCAATTTGTGACCAATGCACGGAGGCATGGTTAGTCCCTATTATTGCATCTTGTGATTGTGTTTTCCTTCAATGTCTCTTCATATTCCTATTGTTATAACTTCCCCAACCTTACATCTTCCTTAAATATTAGCTTTATATGCATACTTCCCCTTTGTATATTAAAATCAAACAATCTACCAGTCTTCATCCTTTGCATATTTAACTTATGCCCTCACTCTCAAAGGTACCCTCTCTTTGCGATCACTATATCTCCAATGAAAATCACAATTTATTTGTAGACTTAAACCTTTAATCTTTTGTCACTATTAGTTGAGATAGAGACTTCTGAATTAAGCATGAAAATGAATCTATAGGCTTTTGATCACATATTTCCATCATGTGAAATAGTCTCTCTCCTCACTGTCTCCTATAAATGTGATCTAGGATTTATGCCACCCTAATTTATCTTTCCATCCCCAGTAATCATTTCCTGTAATTTTATCTTGTGACCTACGACTAGGCTTGGCTTTATCCCTCTCTTGGTCGCAAGTCATAGTGTTAGTTCCTAGCTACACTGTAAAGAAAGAATGTAACTGAAATTGTTAGTACTCAAACCTACGATTGCATTGAAATTTGGGTGTGCAACCAATGCAATTGAAGGTGATGAATACTAAAATTTACATGATGAGTCAACACCCAAGCATAATACAAAAGATATAGCTTAAGGACTTTGTAAAAAATACGAGTGTTACACATAATTAGAACTAACCAAGGATTGAATCACATGTGTGGAGAAATTGCAAAGACAAAATAATTTTGGAAGGAATAACATAAGAACTATTCAATGTATATCATAATGTTTCATTGTATAAAACTATCTATAATATGTGCACACAAAATTTACCATGTGACTATTCGCAACAAATTCATGAGAAATACAAAAGGGTTGTTGTGGAATACATAAACTCATTGGTGTTTATGAACTAAAAAATAATATGAAAATTGCAGCAATGTCACTCATTCATTGGGAATGTGAGGGAGAACAGATAGATCATGCTCTATTGAAAATTTTTGGGACATATTTGTGGAGAAGTAGAAATTTGAAGTAAATTACTTAAATAGAAATTTTGATAGATCAAGTTTATCCACAACCTAGATTCCATTTCCATCCTACTACTAAAGAACTTGTTAATCACTACTTGAAGAGAAATTTGTGTTGATAACATTTTAGTTTCAATGCAATTTTAGAGATTGATCTATATAAGTTTGGTACTTGGGATTAACCTAGAAAATCCTACCTATAAAGCAGATACTTGGAATGGTATTTTTCCAAACCCAAGGATAGAAAATATCCCAATTGTTCTTGGACAAATTGATCAAAAGAATATGGTTACTGGAAAATGATAGGAAAATATATAGTTGTTTTTTCAGCTTCAAAATGATCCCACTTTGAGAAAAACCATGGAAGAATCTATTTCACATGATGGAGAGAATCATGCATTGGATAATGACATTCTTTTGCAAGTCAAGGAGCGATTCTTTGAATACATATGATATCGATAGATCTTGGAAGAATGGAATGGCAACCCAAATGATATGGAGACAAACACTAAGGAAAGTAAATTGGTGCAAGGAAAATAGGATTGGGATGCTATAATATCAAAAGAGACATTAGAACATATCGTCATGCAAAATGAATATCGTGAAGCATTTAATGATTTTGAAAAATTATTTGGAAACATATTTTTAACTTTTTTTAGGTCTATATTGTTCTTTTCTTTAGTTGATTACATTTCTTCATTGTCATATTAAATTCACCCCATAACATCATATCATTATTCAATTTTACAACATTATTTAGCAACATATGAAATTATATAGAAAGAACCTTATAACCATCAATGCAATGGAACATAAAGGAACAATAGAAGAGATAAATTCACACATAGAGACACCAGGATTGGTCAGACGACAGGGAAAAAACCCACAAGGGGGAAACCCTTTCAAATTCTTATTCTTATTAGATTGTCATTACAAAATATATTACAATGATCCCTTAATATATCCACAAGACTATACAACAAAAATTAACTAGACCATATCCAATAGATGAACCCAAAAATACTCATAATCAAAACCATGATTTAGAAGCCTGTGGTCAACTGCCAAACTCTACGGTAAACTGACAAAATTTATGGTCAACTGCAAAATTCAAACCCTAGTTTCCAATTTGATACAGAGAGCGTATGCGTGTGTAGTTGAATCCATCCAACTACACACATGAGCCTGTGTACCTGGGGTTGTCACCAAAACTACCCTATAGCATCCCTACAGTTGGAAACCGAAACCCTAGATGTCACATGTGAGCTTTAAACCCTGTAATTTCATACTTGTGTGAGAAAAATTTTGTGAACCACCTCAAACCTTAGGTAGCCAAACCAAAGAAAGAAGAATGATTATTACAAAGTCCAAAGGAGGGACACTTAGCTTTTATTTATAGTCATCCATGGGTGTTCAATTTCTCTTTTGGGCCAACTTATCCTTTCTTTCACATGTGGGCTTCGATTCAAAATTACACTTTCCCTTGTCAAAATCAAATGTCAAAATTGGTCCTCTCAAAAAGAGGAATCTAGTTCCATGATTGGAATTTGTCATTGATATTCCAAATTATCAGTCCCTCTTATTTATGGAGAAATTACAACTACATCATGTAATCATTGCAAGTATCCTGTCATCAAATCATGTCCTATCTCAAGCATCAAATGTTGACACTACTCATGTCTGATCATCTCTTCTTATCCTTGATTATCTCTTGATTGTCTATGCTCATAGGATGAACACTCTTGAATCTAAAAAAGAAGAATTTGACATCGTAGGGGATCCTAATATACCATCATCTATCCATCAAGGAGCCATTTCCACCACCTAGAATCACTACAAGCGGGAGTCAAATTCTACCACTCAGGAATCATAAGAGAGATTAACATTAGGGAGAACATATTAACCTAGAACGACATTGGGGATCTCAGTCTCTACCCAGAATCTAATGCCAATGAGGAAGGTCATATGGGATACTTTCGCCTCATTTCTGTGACAGTGGAGAAGGTCCTATGGGACATTCTCACCCCAGGTCATCACATATAGGGGAGCGTCAAAATACCACCCTATATCGATCAATAGATGAGATACCAATAACCAAGCAAGGATCACAACCATCCCACTGTGTAATCAATGGGAGAGATACTAGTTTCTATATGAGGCAAGGATCACAACCATCCTATTTCCTGCTAATATTCCCAAAAATTACCCTCAAAAGTCATGTGGTAGAACAAATTTCATCATAATATTGGGTGAGATACCCAACTTACTAAAGGTAAGGATCACATACCCCCAAGCCCACTCAACCCATTGGCCAGACACAGAGTGACAATCCCAACAACCCTATCTTGTGGGTATGATGCAAATTTGGGTATGGAGATGTAGGTGAAAGAAGTTGCCCATCTAGAAAATAGGATAAATTAAGTATATGATGAAAAAAATGAGTTCAGTAGATGGATGGAACAAATAGAGGAATTTCAACAACAAATATATTGACTTGAAGTGAAAGATCAAATGGATAATGTGAGGTTATTTAATCAATTGTAAATTGTTGAACCTATCCTTCAAAAAGCCAAACGCAAGTTGAAGTGGATGTTTCCTCTGCATAGGCAAGTATGAAATATTTATACACATAATTTGGTCTTAAAAAGGAGGAGACATTATTAGATATGAACCCTAAGACCTCAGTCTAGTGAACCTTTACTTTGCCATGAGGGTGTCATTTGAACAAGATGAGTTTATTGCTTTTTGTGACAGTATTCAAATCTAGGGCCACCACTTCCATCTCACCAAAAAAATTTCATTGAATTTCAAGGGGAAGGAGGTAAAGTTTGGAAATTTGGAATTTGTTGTGAATTTGATAACAAAAGGAAGATAGAGTTTTAGAGGCATGCTTTTAGTTTTGAAGTTGTTTCATGAGTTCATAAGTTTCTAATGGATATTTCAAGATAGCCCATCAACTTCATCATTTCAAAGATAGAAAGGAGGTATGCACAACTTGGTCTATTGCTCAAGTTGTTGTGAAACTAGTGATCCACAACAGATTTGTTGCATTTTTACACAATGCACATTTTGACTTGCTATTTCAAGGATTTGGTTGCTAAAATTTGTTTTGGTCCTGCTGTTAGGTGTATTCAAACTTTAGGATGATTTAGTTATGCAATCTTGTGAAAATTAAATGCTTTGATGATGTATCAAGTTAATATTTGTAATAGGTAATTAGTTCCTATTTTTTAGCAAACTAGGTGAAAATTTGACCTATCTAGCTGATGAATAGCTTTCCTTTGAAAAATTTGACCCTTCTAGGTGGCAATGAAATATTTTCGTGTATATAATATGTAAAAAGAAAGTTAAAAGGCTATGTTGGTCAGTGTGAGGAAGCGAGGCTATTATTTTGTACTTTTATCAAAATTTCAGGTGAATAGAAAGATTGAAATGATTGAGATCCTTATAGTATAGGACGCGTAACAAGACCAACATAGGTGAGAAACATATTCCACCCTATGGGTAATATATAGGGGTAATACCCTATTGTCTAGAGGTCCCTTAAGCCCAGGAGCCATTCATTTCAATTCCTCACCCTAGGAACTCAGACAGGGGGGAAGAGCTAGATCAGTGTCCTCGATTAGTATTTCTCTTTGTAGATCATAAACATATCAACATGATCATATCTGGTATAAAGTTAAAAAACTCACTGAAGAGTTCAATCATAACGTCTTAATAGCAATAGTCCTTTTTCTTTCTATTCGTGCATAACATCAAATCAAATATTATGTTAAATTAAATACAAGTCATAAAAGGATACCTTATTCATCCTCCCTTTTAGAGAGGTAGCAACCACAAGAATAATCTTGTCTCATATAAAAACACTATCTCAACACAAGGAAATATCTCAGTATCAAAAATATATGATATTTTAGGGCAATCAGATCCCAACTTTTTTATTATCTCAATGTATCACTACCATATCCACAACTTTTTCAAATAGCTCTTTATATAGCTTCCTCAACCAAACTTCCCCACACCTGGCCATGCTATCACTACAAGGAAAATATCTTCTAGCAGAGGTTTTTATGAAAGCCCCTATAAAAATAGCCCAAAATTCCATTTGTAGCGAAAGTCACTAGCGGAGGTGGGTGGGTGAATGATTTAGATTTTTTTTTGGACGATGCATCTAAAATATACAAATGCACTTGTGCTTTACTATCCATACAAGCATTGGTCCTGCATATAACATGGTGCATCATGGAAAATTTGTTTTTATAATAAAAAAAAAACATAGTCATGCACTAAATAATGCAACACATTGGTGCTTGAATTGTTGATAGCACTGATGTTCTTCTTATAGTAAAACATCCTGGTGCATACTAGTAAGTATCACTACTGTAGTTTTAAATTTCAAAAAATATAATACTATTGTCCAATGATGCTCCAATGCGGTAAACTTATCAAAATGCCCCACGCCATCTTCTGAAATGCACCGGTGCTATAATAGAAACACAACACCGGTGTGGTACATGTATAGACATGCCTCGGTGTATCTTGAGAAAAGTAGCGCAATATTTTTTAATTTAAAAAAAATGTGGTGTTTTTTGATATATCACACACTGGTGTTGTTAGATAAATGTAATAGAGGAGGGCTAAATAAAAAACCATTCCCGATCATAATTTTCATTTTTACCATCTATGGTGTGGGAGAGATATGAAGCACTAGTTCCACTCTTGCCACATACAAGCACCCTGACATGGGTGCTTCTCTTTCTCACCATCCTTCCATACTGTGTTAACTATTTGAGTTTAAATTTTTTTTCAAGTCATGCTAAAAATTGTTTTTCTCCATTACGTGTACATAATGCCTCCCTAACGACCAAATGTCCATGTAATATCCATGTTTCTTTGTAATTTAATTTTTGAGTGGATTGAAATTGCAAATTAGGTCAAATTTTCCACCTTTTAAAAAAAAAAATCATCCTACTGTGCATTCAATATGTTCAACTCGCATTAGAAGTGGTGCACCCTATAAATTTACAAGGTGAACCACATTTTTGTGCATGAACATAACATGTTGTCATTGTTTTGGTTCATACTATACATGAAAAACCATTGAGAGATATGTGACAGATTATAAATCGGTGCGTCACACCTGCTATATTTATATTCACCAAACATGATCTGAAAATGGAATGTACTTGTTTAAGGGTGCAAGGTATCCATTTTCCATAATTTCAAATGTGAGTTATACACTCCAAGTGACCTCTAAAAAGGTGAAAACTTCTTATTTCTTATACAGA
>APFE031204910.1:52665-78284 GCA_000404065.3 Pinus taeda
TATATGTGTTTTATGTGTTATGCTCTCGCATTGTTTATTTTATGTGTTTTAGAATTCATATGCAAGTAATTTTTGTACGGGGTTAAAACCTACATATAGATATTAGCCCACTATCTTGATCTTCCTTTACATTATTCTGATAAAAGGTGTCCCACCACTTGCACCTAAAAATAACAAAATGGAACAAAGAGAAGGCCACTTGAAATATCTCTTGTACCTCTTTGATGTAACCTAGTGTCCCCTACATTAGGTTTTGATTGTGGTGGCTACCATGAATAAATTCATCGAAATCGACTTCCACTCCATAATCATGTTTCATACATCCATCACTGACATCCTATGTATAAAGATGGTGTCCATATGCCCATAAAGATGAAAAATGCACCTATAAAAAAGTGAAAAAATCATAGTGTCATGTGTCTAATAACCCGAACATAATTAAAAATATAATATATATAGATGTTACAATTCAAAGGTGTGGTATGAAGTTAGAAATATACAGAAAGAGAATCTAATTACTGAGTTGCTACACCCAATTCCTGTGTTTAGCCCATCCTCTTGAGTACGCAGGTAATGAAAAAATGCACTATAATTCTCTCCAAATTCATCAACAACCCAACTGTTATGGAACACCATTGGCATATTTTATTTTGAATGATTAGAATAAGGCACACTTCTACCATTCAACCATTTTAATTCTTTCATGTCATAGTCTCATTTCCTCCTCTTCTCTCAATACAATGTGACCCACAGTTTTGTCACTTCTATATTGTGAAGAATGAATTTTTCAATGGCTTCATTTTTGAATTCTCTAATGAAATCAAACCAATACACACACACACACGCACACAAAATATGTATGCTATCAAAATATGCATTGATATGAATTTCAATGTGAATAGTTACTATGTAGTAATTTTAAAAATGATAACCCTGCACTTACTCTTTATCATCCACCTATTTCCATTCATTTCGAGAAGATCCACTTTTCTTTTATCTTCATCCCAAATCTTTGGACCTAGTATGTTGTGATCTGCTTGATTTACTCAATGGCATAATAGAAAGACTAATAGGATATATAACCCTCTATCATAGACCCCTTAGGTTTTTTCCTTTGGTGAACAAAACCATTCAATTTCTTCACGTACGTCTCTAAGAAGAACATCCAATGACAAGAAATGACCCCAACTAATTCAGCCTCATCTACTAGGTGAATTAGAAGATGAACCTGCAAGTCCATGAAACTTGTCAGCAGCTCCTTCTCAAACATACAAACAATCTGAGCTATCTCTTGATGTCACTGTGGAATGTTGGCCATATGAATCTCCTTTGATGCGATCCAACGTACAAATGCAGATAATTTAGATATGGCATGTGTCGATCATGGGGAAGGCATGGTACACACACCCACACATGAGCAGAGGATAATGAAATTGCACAGTAAATATTACATTATACAAAAATTAATTATAAAATATCTCATTACATAAAAAATAATTTTTTTTTAATAAAATCATGTTTTTGACATATGTACTCAAAGAAGGTTCAAATGGTCATGCATTTCAACCCTGAGAAATGGTCTTCCATAGTGAAGAATTGTTGTAGTGAAGACACATATAAAGAAGGCTCCCTCACACTCATTATAACTTCCTTTGCCAAAGAAAGATCATATTTCCTTAAAATCCTTGGGACATCACCTTCTTTGAAAGACCAACAGGGACCAACCTCTCCTCTAGTTTCTTGTCTTGGCCAATGTTTCTTTTTATTTTTTGAAGAAATAAGATCTCTCCTAACAACCAATTTGTCACTTTCTTTCGATGATATGTTCCTCCATAAAGAAGATGAAACATTTTTTAACATATGCATGGGATCTAGTAAGTGGGCAATCTTAATATGCTCCTAATATGGGAGCTCATAAAATATATATTTCCTTTTCATCCCAATGGGAAATTTCTCAACATAGGTGTCGAAGAATTATGGATCATCAAACATAGGCTACCCATTTGAATCAAAGATTTCTACAAACTCCTTCTCCTTCTCTCTCTCAAATGATCTACACCATTCAAATAGTTTCATTAGTGCATTCCTTTGGATTCTCTTTGGTTTACCATTCAAAGTGGATGTTTCTCTTCACTAAGGGTCTTATTTTGGGACGAATACCCTGGAGCAATCATACACTTGATTTCATAGGTGGTCAGACCACCTAGCCTTCATAGAAGATCCACAAGATTTACATCCATGATACCATTTTGTTACAAGACCTCTGAAATTATTATATACATGTCAACACATTAGCGAACATGAATATATGAAAAATTGTAACGAATTAAATTAATATGTGAAACAATATTGTTACTAAACAAATCAATAATAATGTAATTTACCAGATAAAAATCCTAATCCTAGATAATCATATATGGTGTAAGAACAAATGCCATACAATATAAGGCCTCTCTCTATTGTGATGGATCTTGAAACATCATACACATGTATTCCCTTCCATAATTATTTCAATTCATTTACTAATGTTTGTAAGTAGACATTTGTATTCTTCACTTGTATTCTACCAGGGACTATGTTGTCTGTAAAACCCAACACCCCCTCATTTTTTACTTATTTACTTCAAATAATGGTGACACTTTTCATAAATTTTTGGTTAAATCACCTTTTGATATTTTCTTTTGGTTAAGTGTCCTACAATTTTTCCCTTTTTTTCATTTTAATTAGATTTCTATTTTGATTACTTCATTGAGTTTAACTTTTTTCTAGCTTTCCATCAGTACTTGTTTCATCTCATTTGGTTACACGATTTCCAAATGTTGTTCATCCAAAGTTTGATCATTTGTATCACCTTGATTAAAAAATGTACAAAATGTATTTTATTTTAATTTTTGTTATTAAATTAATAGTCTATTGTAAATATTAATCCCTAGTTAATTTTTACTAATTTCTTCATTTTTCACTAAAGGTCCTACAAAATCGCCCAGTCAAATTGTAGAATAGTTAAAATAATACATTTTCAGAATCTTAGTAATTTATTCCAATTTCTAATTTTAAAAGATATTACCAGACCCAAAATCTCAAAATTGCAAAGTGGTTGTAGTTCATTTTGTAGAAATTTTAATTCCACTCCAAGTACACCCCACTTCTCCTCACCTCCTCCCTTCCTATAAAAAAAGAGACTCCTAAAACAAATATTTCGATATTTAAAACTCCTAATATAAATCTTATGATATTTAGAAGTTTCAATATCTTGAAATTGGAATATCGACGTTTTTCGTTTTGCACTTATTTATTAATTTCTGATATTAATTTGCCTCCGACCTCTGATATTTGGTTTTATGTTGTGAATATTTTTTTAGTATAAAGTTTTCTCACCTTATGACTTCTTCTCCTCCTCCATATGTCATCTTCTCTCTGTGACTCCCACTCCACTTCACACATGGTTCCCTCCTCCATCATCATTAGGCCCTCCATTATATTCGATTTATTTATTTGATCTACCATGACCACGTAAGGGTTTTGGTTTGAGATTTAATATATATATATTATATATATATATATATGATAATTTAGCATTATAATTTTTAATGTAATATAATTAATGATATTAATTATAAAATTATATTTTTAATTAGCTTTTAAGTTCATCCTGACTATTAAAGTAAAAATTTATTTTTTAATTATATAATATTAATTTGTAATTATTTAAGTTTAATATTGTAATAGTAATTAAAATTAATAATTAATTAACTAATAATTGTATAATATAATTTTAGGATTAGATTTTAATTAAAAAAAATTATATTTTTGCCCAAGGCAACAAATTTTTCTAGAATTATGGCAGTTTTGATTCTTCAACTTTGGAAGCCCATAAGTTGAGTTTTACTTGGCCAAATGAGGCTCGGGATGACTTGTTGGATACATAAAATCATGGGGAATATTTATGACATAGCTACGTAACCATATTTGACTACTAAATGAATCTAAAATTCATCAGAAGATCAAGCTCCAAATTTTTAAACAAAATTAATTTTTCTAAGTTTAATTTTCTTCTTTTTCATTTGCTCATAAGCTCTACTGAGTATAGATCCATTCAACTATGTTCGCTTTGACCAATTAGATATTTACATGGATCAATTAAAAACTTATATTTCTTTTTATTGATTTATTTGTTTAAGTTTTGATTGGAGATATTTTGTGTTCTAGATTTGGTATTTTGATTTTAATTTGTATTTTAATTAAATCTTGATTGGTTTTGACAGGAAAAAAAAAAGGAGAAAGAAAGAAAGTTGAAGAGATGAGGAGAAATAGATTTCAATAAATAGAATTTCTCCAGTAATAGAAGAAATAAAATTTGAAGCAATGTAAATTGTTGGAGAAAAATGATTCTTCAATGACTCTCCTATTTTGTAATCCATTTTATAAATTATAAATAGTAGTTTGTAGAATGGAGAAAGGGCTTCTCTTCTATACAATTCTAGAATTCTTAAAAGCACTACTGTAATGAGGATTTAGAGTTCTAGGCTAGATGAGAGTAAATCTCAGATACGAGGGATAATTGAGGATTTTTCTTTTGCATTCTGAATGGAGACCAAAGATTGCACTATTCCAACTCTTGTTTTAACAACAAAAGTTAAAGCATTGTAAAAGACTATTGGCAATCAGAGTGAGAGAAACAGTTTCAATAAATCGGTATTTAAAATACTATTTTTTTTATACTGATTTTATTTTACAATGGCATAAATATATCATTGTATTCATATTTTTTCACTATTTTCAATCTAATTAATTTGCTTCAATAATCTATTATTATTTATCTCTGCTCTTGTGAGTTGAACTCTCTCTTATGAGTAACTATTTACTCAGAAATCAATCCTTTAATTCTAATTTAACAAACAATAATATTTTGTGAACTATTTCCTTATTTTATTATTTAATCATTCGAGTTACTGATTTAATCATCATCATCATTTTGTGAACTACTTCCTAAATGTTGTTGATTGATTATTTCTGTTAATAGATCTCTAAACAGAATGTGTTTTGGTATTCATAATATAAATTAAATTGAACTACTCCGTTAGTTTTTATATTCATTATAAGTGAGTCATATTTAAATCCCAATCATTTGAATACTTTTATCTCGATTGTGATAGATCTATATATTCCTAATTGAGATAGGCTTAGGATTTATTTGTTTTTGCTTGCATTTAGATTTAATTCTACATTCCTAGAAGTCCACTTATCAAAGAGGAAAAATTTAGTTGTGACTGGTTGAGCCCCAGATCAACTTAAACATCACTTTCTTGCCTGATCAAATAGAGGGATGATATGATGTATCTTCTCTATTGGTAAGTAAAAGTCATACTTTAAAGCTAGTAGAGATAGAGAGAAAGTAATTGGACTTAGTTTAACTAGTTGGAATAACCATTCCAATTGGAAAATGATATTTTTTAAGGTCTTGACTAGGTGGTCTCCCTTATAATGTTAAGGTGAATAATTTTGAGCCTTCAACATTTTTGGCGCTAGAAGGAGGATTAGTGAATTTTTTTCTTTGAATATTTTTATTTTATTTACTATGGCCCCATGTAAAATACTTCCTTAGAGTTTCTTTATTGGACCTCATCCATAAACCACTCCAGTAAAGGTAGTCAAGATTCTGTCTCAAGTAAAATATAATGGTAAAACATCTGCTTTTAGTCATCTCCTTCACTTTATCTTAAGTTGCAATAATTTCATTATTGACAAAGATATTTTTTGCAGGATGTTCACTCTTACTTTAATAGAAAAAGCCAAAAAATGGTGCTTATCACTTCTAGTTGCCTCTGTACATATTTGGGATGAATTTTCATAGATTGTCCTTCATTATTTTCAATAATACGACTACAAAAATGTGCGTGGTTAGTTAGTTGAAATGCATAGGATGGAAGGTGAATCTTTAGACGATTTCATAATTAGATTTAAATTAATTTTAATACAATTTAATTCTAAATATTTTCCTCCTCAATTTCAATTAATGGGCTGGTTTAAACATTTGATACATCTTCCTTATATTCCTTAAAAAAAAAAAAAAAAAAAAAAAAAAAAAAAAAAAAAAAAATAAAAATAAAAATTGTTTCTATTGAAAAATCAACTACTCAAACCATCAATCATGATCCTCTTCTAGAAACTAGAATTTCAAGTGAACGATTTTAGTAGAAAAATAACTCTGCCACAATAAATAATGTTGTTATGAATGAATAATTAAAACCAGAAATAAGTGGAAATCAATATCCTCCTCCTAATGTTCTTTTATGCAATGGAAAAACCAATTCTTTCATCAATGAGAACATTGATAAACATCCCAAAGTTTACAACAATGTTAATGAATAATATTTTGAAGCACACATTTTGGGAAATGAGCACCATTTTTGAAATAGAGAAATTTATAGTTTTGTAAATTCAAGTTCCCACTTTTCTCTATATCCTGATTTATTTAATAATAATTTAACTTCTCCTTTCGCATCGATAAAATTTCAAAAGGTAAAGGAGCCTTCACTAACGAATTATCAATAAATTACAATAGGGATAGAGAGGATTTAATTTATTACAATTTTGTAAATTCTCTGTCATATGATTTTCTCTCAGATGTTGATTTTAAAAGGAGAGAAGATATTGGAAAAATTACTCATGATGATGAGATCATTGAACCTTGTTTTTCTTCAACTTCAAAAATGGTTTTAAATGACTCTTATTTTCTTGATCCTTCAAATGAATATGTTTCTGAGGATAAACAAATGCTAGTTTAGATGTTACAATTAATTCTTCATCATTTGATCATCATAATGATTTCAACAATCATGAACTTATCCCTATTGTACAACAATGATGATTTTTATTTTAGTCATGAACCGCCGAGTAGTCCAGTTTCACAAGTGGATAATTATGTTAATTTATTATTCTCTATTAGCACTTGCGAAAAGGAAATCCTTATAAACAAACTCCCAATATGTTGTACCATTATCTATAATATTGATGTATATTATCATTTTCCTTTTCTTCATTTTCCCTCATTTCAATTTCTTGCTATTTTGAATTTAAATTTTTTATTTTCTCGCCACACTACAATGGAAATATGAGCTTCATAGCATGAGACTCTCGTCAAATAAATTAATCAACATATTTGAAAATATATTTCAGAAATTCAATCATAAACATTGGCTACTTATAATTTTGAGATTCTATTTTATGATTATAAGTGGCCAATTTGTTTTTGATTTTCAAATTATTTTGTCACATATGTTGATATTCAGAAGCTCACTAACAATGCATTTTGGCCAGCCATGTAATCCATCTAGAAATATTTTACATTACTATCCACGACCTATCTATTCATTTGAAAGGAATATTTCTAGTCATTTTTTACAACAACCTTTGATATTTAAAGACATATCATTTAACATTGGCTCATTGTTTCCTCTGTATTTGAATCTCTTTCAATCATTGATTGAAACTTATCCTAAATTTTATGATCCCTTAGGTAAATGTTTGGAAGAATTTCAAAGAAAGGATTATGTAAATAGTTTTATTTTGTTTAATTTGTTAATTGTACATAATAGGGTGAAATTTCCTTTCAATAATTTAGTTGCAGTTTAACTCTTGTTGATTGACATGTACATACACGTAGGAAACAAAATTCTTACATGGTTACATCAGATGTATGACTATACATAGTCGTGTTTCTTTTTATTCAATTAATAATAGGAATAGAATAATTTAGATTTAAGTTCTTTTTCTATTTCCAATTATTTTATTATTTAAGATTTTAAATAAGAAATTAATGAATCCAAGTTTTTCTTGTCATTCCCTTTCATTTTGTAGAAAAATGGCCTAGAACATATCAAAATTATTATATAATCTGATCATACACACTTGTGAAAGCACTTGATTGCCTTCTTTTTGCAAAACTTCATCACATTGTTAAAAATATTATATGAAGAAATTCCAAGGATTTTCTATGACTTGGAAATTTTTTGATTCACAAGTACTTATAAAAAACTCATTCTCATCACTCTTGTCCTATGATCTAAATTTGAGAATGATGCAATTGGAAAGTTTATTACTTAACATTTTAGATTAAATAAGGAGATGAGGTTGAACATACATGAATTCTGAGAAATGCATGGGAGCATGTGAAGACTCATGAGGTAA
Organism: Pinus taeda; assembly: GCA_000404065.3. Lineage (NCBI taxonomy): Eukaryota > Viridiplantae > Streptophyta > Pinopsida > Pinales > Pinaceae > Pinus > Pinus taeda. Next base: position 60,856 of record APFE031204910.1, read on the forward strand.
AATTATAGTCAATATTCTTCCAAGTATGCATAACAAGTTCATATTCATCTGTTGTTAGTTTTTAGTTTTTATAGTTTACTTCTCATTTCTATTTTGTTTCTTTTATAGGTCTTGATTGACTTGATTTTTGAGACTTAAAATAAGCAAGAAACCAACCCCTTCTAATATGCAACATGTTTAGGGAAGTATTTGTTGTTTCATCAAACTGTAAGGATTCTTTAATTTGTCTTATATTCATTAAAATCCCAATAGGCATTTAATGCATTATTGGAATATTCATATCATATCCTTATAATATCGTAACATTCCTCATAATAAACTTATGATAAAATCATTCTCTGATCTACTATCTCCAATAATTAATATAATTATTAAAGGGGAATTTGGTTAAAAGGTGAAGTTGAGTTTGATGCTTCCTTTTAAATTAAATACTTTAAGATCTTCCAGCCCCACAAATTCCACTTGGCATATTGACCTTTGCAAATATCGTAACTTATAAAGTGTGATATTCTAGAATCTATTGATACTCTGATATCCCGATCTTCCGATACTTTGATATCCCAATATCCCGATATTTGGTTTCTCCCAAATACTTCATGCTGGAAAAAGTAACTATGTTCGATCTTCAATAATGTTCTTGAGTCATTATGTAATGTATTGTTCAAAAGAATAAAGAAAATAATTTCTATTATTACTATTGTGACTTATTAAAGCATGGGTTTCATGCTTGGGTCACTGTGGTTTAGGCCAAAGTCCCCATTGAGGACTTCTAGAATTTATTTTGGGTCTATAAAATTATTGTACATTTAAAGAGACCCTTCTTAGGCTTTTGAATCATGGAAATCAATTTAGTATTGATTCAAATATGAATTATGTAGTCTCCACACCATGTCAGCCTAAGACAAGATCAGGTCGACCTAAGGACCCATTCTACCCCATAATAAGCGTATAAAAGGAACGACTATGAATTGATTTGTTGTATCACTTCTCATTCTCTCTCTTTTGGACAGAAGTTTGAAAATTTATTTTCCACATAGAAGTGCGAGGTAGGGGGCTGGGAAAGTCTGTTGTCGGGAAGCCAAAGTGAATGCAAGTTTGGGGGAGTCTAAGGAAGTCAAGTAAAATTGAAATTTTGGTGGTTTTCTTTCTCTGTTTCGTGTTTTGGATTAGGAGAACAAAGTCTCCCAAGTTGGATTGCTACTGGAAGCCATGAGCTGCCGCAAGTTGTTACATAGTTGAAGTACTGGAAAGGTGATCCAGGTGGATCCTTAGATACAATGGCATGGAAAAGCTCAAAAAATCAAAATGCTCAGAATGAAGTCGACCTAGGACTAGAGCGTAGATCTCGTCATCCTGATCCCAACAGTGTAAATGGTACTTCAATCCGAGTCCATATGATGAAGTTATTGTGAAAAGAAGGTTACCTTGTTCCTTTGGAAAATGAGGATTTTCCCTTAAAAAATGGACTTTTAAGCTTTAAAAGGAAAAATCGCATTTAGCACATCCAAAGGGGCAGACTTAAGGAGCGCAGCAGAACCCCCTGACCAGTGATCTTTTATTAGATTGGATCGATGATCAAAGGGTGGTCAGATCAATAGAATTGGTGTTAGCGATATCAACGTAATCAGCATCAACAATCGGGGTGCGATTGACCAATGCTGATATCGATGACTAGTGGTTGCCAGTCAGCAAAGTTCCTTGATATACAGGGCCTTGGACCTCAACAACTTGCGATTGCGATGTCGGGCCCAGACCCGATAAGTATATATTCCTGATTTAATATTTCTTTAAATCCAGGTAAATAGTTTTTGGTTGGATTTTAGTGTTTTACAGGGTTTAGTGTATTATTGCTTCAACAATAAAAAGACTATTTTGAAGGCTTCGTTGCACTCACCAACCCTTCTATTCAAACGATCTCTATTTTATGCCAAACAACCCCAATTTAAGAGGGATTTGTCCTAACAGAGGCACTATAAATTCCAATGATTGGAAAAAGCAAGGGAGAGAGGAATTTCAGCACGCTATTTGAGGCAGGAGAGCTTTCAGGTGGCTGATAGTGCATTTTGTCTATTTTGGACAAGTTTTAGATGTTTTTTAGCCCCTCGCAATGCCATGGATGCATTGGTGCTACCCACTTCTACATCTCAATTCTCCTTTTCTCAGACGTCTTTCAGAATGGAGGTATAAGCCTCTTTTGATGTATCAAATAATTGTATTCTCTTCTTTTCATGCCATTTAATGAATGAAGGGCTCCATTAATTGAGCAGGGCCCAAAGACATAGTCCAAGTTGGAAAAACTCCGTTATCAAGTCTTGGTGTCGTCTTGACATGCTTTTATGTGTTTTTGCTTCTCTTCTTGTGTGCACCTTAAGTTTTCTATGTTAGGCTGTAGTTTTCACATGTGATTATTTTTATACATCTATAAGCGGAAGTATCTTGGATCAAGTGGTATCAAAGAAGGGATTTTTAGATGTGAATTGCATGTTTGTATGCTAACAAGAGTAAGACTCCTAAGAGGCTAAGGGTAATTAGAGCCTTTTAATCCCGAAGCGAGGCGTGCACATCAAAAGAGAAACATGGATGAAGATGAATCTCATCTTGAAGAGAAGCCCAATTTCCGCAAGAATTTCTATTCAATGCTAGAGAATATCAATAAGTTGGTTTTAAGGTTGGAGAACGCAGAGGAGAGAAACCCAAATGGAAAAGGTTCAACACACGGGAATGGTGGAGAAGAACCCCCTCCTTCTCCTTCTGGGAGTGAAGATTCTCCTTCCTCTCACCACCATAATCATAGAAACTCAAAGTATGCATCTAAGAAACCCTTCTTTAGGTTAGATGTTAAATTTGATCTTCCTATGTTTAATGTTGAAAGTAATGCATAGTAGCTTAATAATTGTATTAGGCAGATTGAGGTCTACTGTAGGATTCAGCAAATTGTGGAGGATGAGGCAAAGATTTAGCTAGCCTCTCTATGATTGAGCAACACCACTCTCGTTTGGTGGGAGAGAAAATTGTAGTGCAGTAAGAATGTGGGTAACCTCATTTCCTAATGGCCCGATTTTATTTCGGCATTAAAGGAATGATTTTATCCCTTAGGATATAGGAAAAAAGCTTTGATGAATTGGCAATATTTAAGGCAAGGAAAAGGTTAGGATGTTTAGAGTTTTATAGAGGAATTTAGAAATCAAGCACTGAATTTGGGTATTGCACTTGATACACCTGATATTGTAACTAAGTATATTGTCTCATTGCATAGCTATATTATGCATTCATTGTTGTTGTTTGAATCAATCACTATTGACTTAGGTAGCGTGAAGGAAATTCATATTGAGAACGGGGGAAAAAATGAAAGGGATGATCAGTCTAGAAAGCCACCATTCAAACCTCCCAATGGAAAATCCAAAGAAAAATGGAAAGGAAAGGAGAAGAAAATGATAGCAACCAAAGTGGGAGAATGACTGTATTGCAATCATTGCAAAAAGGAAGGCCACGATGACTATCACTGTTGGAAACAACACCCCGAAAAGTGAAGTAGAAGACAGTGGCACCGGTGTAGCAAGACCTTAGATCGGATTCAGGAGATGAAGCGTTGATCACAGTAGTAGGAACAAAAGGTACTCTTACACCTCATGTTAATTTTGAATCGCATGAAGGCACCAGTTCTATAAATGAGTCCCTTATGGATGAAAAGGGAAGTAGAAGACAGTGGCAATGGTGTAGCAAGACCTTAGATCGGATTCAGGAGATGAAGCATTGATCACAGCAGTAGGAACAAAAGGTAATATTACACCTCATGTTAATTTTGAATCACATGAAGTCACCAGTTCTGTAAATGAGTCCCTTCATAATGACCAAAAGATAATTGAAACTCTATTTGATACTGGGTCCCAAGCAAACTTAATTGTAGAATCCTCAGTAATGAAACTTGGCTTAGAAATAAAGCCACATCTGAAACCTTACCCACTTGGATGGATACATGATAAAGTGAAATTGAATGTAACCAAGCAATGTAAATTCAAATTTGTAATCACTTCTAAGCTAGTAGATGAAGCAGAATTGGATGTAATACCATTGGATATCTGTGGCATGGTGTTAGGGAGCCCATATCTATATGATAGAAAGGCAATCTTTTTCCGTCATGAAAACAAATACCATATCACAAAATATGGGGTAGAATATATAGTAAGGGCTCATCAATCTAAAATAAATGCCAGCCTTGTAAGCGCTGGACAAATGAAAATATTGGTGAATTCCAGTAAGGGTTGCATGCTTATGGCCGTAAGGGAGAAAGAGGAAGAATTCGTTGATGCTTTCTAGGGTTGAGATCGGGAATGTAAATAGGAATTATTTGAATTAATTTCTAACTATGATAAGCTATTTTAGGAACTGAAGGGATTACCTCCGAAGAAGGAAATCCAACATGAAATCCATTTGCATCATGACACTCCTTTGCCAAATATTGGAATGTACAGGATGTTGACTATTGAGATGGAGGAAATCAAGAGACAAGTGAAGGAATTGCTGGATGAAGGGGTCATCAGGCTGAGCACTTCTCTGTGTGGCTCACTAATTGTCTTAGTGCCAAAGAAAGATGGCACATGGAGGATGTGCGTGGATTACCGCACACTCAACGAAATTACAGTGAAAAGTCGTTATCCCCTTCCATACATAGATGATTTATTAGATCAATTAAAGAATGTTGTTTATTTCACCAAGTTGGATTTGCGCAGTGGTTATCACAAGGTTCGAATCGCAAAGCAAGACATATGGAAGACCACCTTCAAGACCAAACAAGGGCTATTCAAATGGATGATGATGTCATTCAGACTTTGCAACGCTCCAGCCACTTTTATGAGGGTCATGAATGATCTCTTTCGGCCTTTTATTGATGAGTTTGTTCTTGTATATTTAGATGATATACTTGTATTTAGTAAAAGTTGGGTTGAACGTGTGTGTCATGTAAAAAAAGTGCTTGATGCACTGAAAAAAGAAAAACTCTTTGTAAAATTATCAAAGTGTGAGTTCGGGAAAACATCTTTGGGTTACCTAGGTCATATTGTTTGTCATGGTCAGTTAAAGATTGGTCCCTCTAAAGTTGAAGCAAGTTTAAATTGGCATAAACCTACTAGTGTAACCAAGGTCTGTAGATTTTTAGGTGTAGTCCAGTACTAGAGGAGATTTATCGCTAATTTCTCTATTATTGCAGCACCTTTGCACACATTGACAAGTGTAAAATGGGTCTTCCAATGGGGAGGAAGACAGCAGAAGTCCTTCGAAACATTGAAGGAAAAAATCAGCACCGTACCAATCTTAGCCTTACCCGATCTCTAACATCCATTCGAGATTGAAACTGATGCTAGCAGTTATGCCATGGGAATTGTACTAATGCAGCAACAAAAGCCAATTTGTTACCATTCTGAGAAGTTTTCTCAAGCTTTGATAAAATATCCCACTTATGACAAGGAGATTTAAGCCTTGCTGCAGAGTGTGAAAAAGTGGAAACATTACCTAATCAGTAAGGAGACCATCATCCATACTGATCATCAACCCTTGCAGTGCTTTTAGTCACAAACCAAGTTGCAGCGATCTCGTCATTTCAGGTGGATGGGTTTTTTCTTCAACAATTTCATCTAGTAATAAAGTATAAGAAGGGCACTAGCAACAAGGTGGCCGATATGCTATCTTGCCCTCCTATTTCTACTTATGTTATTTTGCATAATGCTTCACTATCCTTTGAAAGTTATGTTGAACAATATGCTAACAATGATGACTTTAAGGAGGTTTATGCAAAACTAACCCATGGTTCATAGGTGGACAACTATCACTTGCAGGGGAAACTATTGTATCACCTTGGTAAATTGTGTATTCCCATAGGGGAAAGAGTACATGTAATTCGAAACGCCCACACCTCTCTTGTGTTTGGACACTTTGGCATCGAAAAGACTTTATGTCATGTACAAAGATTTTGTTTTTGGCCTCATATGAAAAACATTGTGACTTGCTATGTAAAGGGTTGTGTGATGTGTTTTGTTTCAAAGCCCTCTAATAGAAAACTCGAGCTCTACACACCACTCCCTATTCCAAGTCATCCATGGGAAAGTGTGTCAATGGACTTTGTAGGAGGTTTGCCTTTGTCTAGGAAGAGTCATGAATATTTTTATGTCATCATTGACCGTTTTAGCAAGATGTGTATTCTTATGCCTTGTAAAAAGCAAATAATTGCAAAGCAAACTGCTTCTCTTTTCTTTAAGCATGTTTGGGTCCACCTTGGATTACCCACATCGATTGTGTCAGATCGGGACTCTCTCTTTCTCAAGGAGTTTTGGACAAGCTTGTGGAGGATGATGGATACCAAATTGAAAAGAAGCACAACATTTCTTCTGTAGACGGATGGACAGAAAAAGGTTGTTAATGGTACTGTGGTACACTTGTTATGAGGCTATTGTGGGATGAGCATCTCCCCTATGTACAACATTCCTGCAACTGAGTAGTGCATTCATCTACACATCATTCACCATTTGATACATGTTTTGGTTACGTACCAAAGGACCCTTTTGATATGGTCTTTGGAAGGGAAGATGGCTCCAGTGGACGTAATGATAGGGACAAAGCTTAGTAGTTCATTCAGCAAATCCAATTGATTCCCCAAGCAGTGCAAGAACAATTGGAGAAAATTCAAGCCTGTTACAAGGCTTGACATGACAAATACCAAGTCGACCATCAATTCCAAGTGGGCGACAAAGTGTGGTTCCACATCAGCAAGCACATGATGAAGGGAGAAGGACAGAAGTTGCGACCAATCTGGTATGGACCATTCACCATTTTGGAGAATATTGGGAACAATGCCTTTCATCTTGATTTGCCGATATATATGCAGATATACTCAGTAATCAATGTTGGGAACTTAAAACTGTATGAACCTCCATTGATCATGGACATTGATGAGGTGGTCACAGTTCCTATAGTCAATGATTTTGCACCAGAATATCTCGATGAGTTACCTGAAGACATCATCCTTGACAAAAATACCAAGACTTCATGGCAAGGAGATGTGGAATACCTTTGAGTTGGTTTCAAGGGAATGCACCCCAGCAAGGCCAAATGGCTAGAGAAGGAAAGGGTGAGGGAACAATTCCCTCACTTTCCAATTGACTAATGAAAACTTTTGGCAATCCAAAAGCTCCTCAATGGGGAGGATTGATCCAAGTGGATCTTCAGATACAATGGCATGGAAAAGCTCAAAAAATCAAAGCGCTTAGAATGAATTCGACCTAGGACTAGAGTGTAGATATTTTTGTCCTGATCCCAGTAGCGCAAATGGTACTTCAATATGAGTCTGAATGATGAAGTTATAGCGAAAATAAGGTTACCTTATTCCTTTGGAAAATGAGGATTTTCCCTAAAAAAATGGACTTTTAAGCTTTAAAAGGAAAAATTACAATCAACACATCCAAAGGGTTTGACTTAAGGAGTGCAGCAGAACCCTCTAATTAGTGATCTCTGATTACATTGGATCGACGATCAGATCAGTAGAATCGATGTCAACAATATCGAGGTAATCGACATCGGTGATTGGGGTGATATCAGCTGATGCCAATTGATGTTTAGTAGTCGGTGGTTGGCAAAGTTCCTCGATATACAGGGCCTTGGACCTCAGTTGTGATTGCAATGTCGAGCCTGGACCCAATAAGTATATATGCCCAATTTAATATTTTTTGAAATCTGGGTAAACAATTTTTGGTCGGATTTTAGTGTTTTACGAGGTTTTAGTGTATTAACGCTTCAACGATAAAAAGACTATTTTGAAGGCTTCGTTTCACCCACTGACCATTCTATTCAAACGATCTCTATGTTATGCCAAACAACCCCGATTTAAGAGGGATTTGTACAAATAGAGGCACTATAAGTCTGATGATTGGAAAAAGCAAGGGAAAGTGTAATTTTAGCACACTGTTCGAGGCAGGAGAACTTTTAGGTGGCCAATAATGCATTTTGTCTATTTTGGACAAGTTTTAGATGCATTTTAACCCCTCTCAATGCCACAGACACATTGGTGCTTCCCACTTCTCCATTTTAGTTCTCCTTTTCTTAGTTGTCTTTCAGAATGGAGGTATAAGCCTCTTTTGATGTATCAAATGATTGTATTCTCTTCTTTTCATGCCATTTAATGAATGAAGGCCTCCCCATTGACTGAGCAGGGCCCAGAGATGTAGTCCGAGTTGGAAGAACTCCTTTATCAAGTCTTGGTGTCTTATTGACATGGTTTTATGTGTTTTTTCTACTTTTCTTGTGTGCACCTTAAGTTTTCTATGTTAGGCTATAGTTTTCACATGTGATTCTTTTTATACATCTATAAGCGTAAGTATCTTGGATCAAAAGGGATCAATCTTCTGGAGGTTGAATTGGTGTGGAGGGATAATTTGGTCAAGGTCTAGGGTGAAGAGTCTCAAAGAATACTATTTAAAGGAATAATTAATTTAACTAGGTTTTCCCATTAAGGGGGGTTTTTCCCTAGCATGTGCCTACATCTTGTGTTCTTTATTTTTTGTGTTGATACTTTATGTAATTACTTGATGAACTAAATAAATAAGATATAATGAATCTTAATATAAAGTAACATAACAATTAATTACCAAGATCAAGAAATCATTTACTACAATTCTGATTTTCCAACATGGAATCAGAGCTTTGGTGAAGAAAGAAGAAAAAGGTAGATCCATTCATAGGCACTATCTCAGGGAAGGAGACTATCATGTTCAAGGAAGATTTCTAACTCTATAAAGGGTGATGTCAACCTTGAAGGAGAATCTAACTTTAGATCCTGGAAGAAGAGGATTGACCTAATCCTCGAGAAGAAGAAGGTGTTAGGCTTGGTTAAAGGAAATGTAAAGAATCCTATAAAAGAAGTCAGTGATGCCGACAAAGAAAAATTCAGGGATCTAGAATTGGTGGCTATGACTCTGATGGTAGAAGGGATAGAATAAAATATTGTCCCATTCATAGTTACATCGATCATGCTTAGGACATGTATGAAGCCATACTGGTCACTATTGGTCAAGTAACAAGTTTTAAGAATGAGTTAAGGACTACGAAGATGACTAAAGAAGATACTATGGAAACATTATTTTTGAATATAGCTAGACGCAAGGATGATCTCTTGTCCATTAGTGAGATTGTTCTATAAAAATATAAGTATCTCATGTCTTTTCATTTTTTGGGCTCATGCATTCAGTTAGTTTTGATTATGTTAAACACTAATCACCATTCTCCCTCTATTGTCTTCATTAAGAAAAACATTCACAAGAAGGAGGATCTCTGAAGACAAGGTTAGTCAAGAAACAAAGATATTCTTTGAATTTATTGATTGAAAAGATTATTCATTTGATGATCAATTACTAACCTTGTTATGACTAGAAATATTGAATCCTAGTGATTCTTGTTTGGATGATTAATCTCTTGATAAATCTACCCACCCCACTCTTATCTGATTTGGTAGAACCCTAGATAGGTTCTAGAAAACCCTAATTGAAGGGTATGCTATGGTGAATTTCTAAAACCCTAAACTAAATAGGGATATTGTGAAATGCTAGTTGAAGTCTTTATTGATAATTTCTTAGTTGGTATTTTTGTATGATTGGGAAATCCTAACTTGTTAGGATGGAATGATAAGATCTAAAATTTCGAAACCTTTTAAGTTTTGGTAATATAGGGTTTGCTATGTTTCCACATTGGAACCCTATCTCATTAGGATTTGGTGGAATGTGTGAGCAAGACCCTTATATTGTCTTAAAATTGATTTACTTGGTATGTGTGTGTTGTCTGATCAAACCCTAGTGTAATCAAATTGATTGTGTCTAAAATCTTATTTGATATTGTTGTAAATTTGGGTTTGACTAACACATTATATGAAATGTCTTTGCATGATCATGAAATCTACGTATATATAGATATGTCGTTTTTGGTTGAATCCCTAGCTTGGTCTAAGTTAGATGCTTTTATGTTATTGGAAATATGATATGCTTATGCATGGTTATAAATTCCTAGATATTTTGATGACCTAGACATTGATGGTCATGCGTCTTAGGATTTAATGAAATCCTTATCTGAGATTCTAAGATGCTGATGTTTGAAAATATAGGGTGTTATAGCTAAACCATAGTGAAGTTAAAAGTTGCTTGGTATGTGTGAAATATAACAATCTGAGATATATGCATGTAATGATTGTTGAGATTGGAATTCTAAGATTTTGGAACTAAACCTTAGTCAAAGTAAAAGATGTGGAATATAATAATTTGGGATTTGTGAAGAAATTGTTGAAATTTGAATTTTTGGTTGAGTATGATGATTGCTCAGAAATCTAAGGTTTGCAACTAACCTTAGTAGTAGTTGTTCATGTTAGTGACTAATTGATTGACAACCTAGGGGTTGAAACTAACCCTAGTGGAATCTAGTTGGGATATTGACTAAGCTGTGATTGACTTTGATTGACTATTTTTTATGAAATCTGCGATTTGTATGAATCCCTAGCATGAATTCTAACATATGGACTTTGAAATATTGTTATATGATCTATATTCATGTTAATTAAAGTTTGCTATATGTTGTAGTAAGGTATGTTATACCTTTGGAAGACACATTGAACCCCTAGACGGAATGAATGATCTTATGAAGGAGTCTAGGGTGTATAAAGTCCCTAGCAAGATGTTGAAGAGTATATGTCTATTGTTTTTATTTAATTCTTCTTATATAATATGAATAAAGTTGAAATGCTTATGTGATTTTGATATGGCTAACATCATGCTTCTATAGTTTTGGTTGTACTTGATATTTAAGATGTGCATGTACACAATATTCAATTTGGTCAAGGTGCTCAATATGATAAGCAAGTTGTGCTGGTACAAAATATTCAACTTTGTGAAGAAGTGATGAGCATGATGGGGATGATGACAACTATGACGAGATATTTGGAATCCATGAAATATTCTCTAATTTTGAAAAGAAGAATTTGATCTCCCAGAGGAAGCATGAATAGAAGATATCTCGCTAAGATTAAGAGGGAGCCTGAATAAAGAAGTGCTTCTTGGATGAGAGGGGGTGTCATATATGGTTATCTACTTCATGTGTCGTGCACTAGATCAGGAATAACAACTGTAAGTATGAGTGAAGGCCATAAGAAGGAAAAGGAAATTGGAGAATGCATTTTGAAGTGTTGTTGAGAGAAGAAAAGCAGGATTCGATTAAAGAGTATGTTGTTGCATTTGAAGTAGGAAGGAAAACATATGATCAAGTAATATTTTGTGAAGGATGCAGTTGATAGTCCTACTAAGAAAAAATGAGAAGAAACATATTTTTTTCTATAAGACCACGATGTTTGTATTTGATTATGTACATATTAAAGTATGTTAATGATTGGGATTGTGTTTATACAAATGAATCTCTGGAAGGAAATCATGTGGGTTACCAATCAGTTTGATTGGAAGAGATTGGTCATTCTTGATCTGTTGGATCAAGGGGTGTTGAGTCTTTGTGAGTGAAGCATTTCTCAAAGGACATCTATCTGAAAAATTATGTTCATGTCTAGAAGTTGGAAAGGTGGTTTTGATCAAAGAAATCTATTTTGGATACACACCTAGATTTTTTGGGTTGATGGTTAGCAAGTAAGCCTGATGGTACCTAGAGGGGCTAAAAGCTTGAGTCCATCTTAGTCCCACCTAGATAGATTCCCTAGTTAGAAATCTAGTCCATGGCATTGTGGTTCCTAAACTATTGAGTGAATGGTTAGATAGATTTCCATGGTCAAGAATCTAGTCCATGGCATTGAACTACCTAAATTGTTGAACGACTTGTTGGATATATTTCCCTAGTCAAGAATCTAGTCCATGGCATTTTGGTGCCTAAAGTTCTTCATGGTTCATATAGTTTTAGATATTCCATTATATATGTACATTATGAATACCTCCTTAGTTAAGAGGGAGTGTTGGAAAAAGTAACTATGTTCAGTCTTTAATATGTACTTCATTGATTATGTAATGGACTAGTCAAAAGAATAAAAAAATTATAATTATTATTATTATTGACTTATTAAAGCACGGGTTCCATGACTTGGTCACCATGGCTTAGGTAAAAGTCCCCATTGAGGACTTCTAGGATTTATTTTGGGTCTATAAAATTATTGGACATTTAAATATACCCTTTTTGGGCTTTTGAATCATGTAAATTCGTTTAGTATTGAGTCAAATATGAATTGTGGAACCTCCACACCATGTTGACCTAAGAGAAGATCAAGATGGTTTAAGGACCCATTCTACTCCATAATAAGCTTATATAAGGAAGGACTATGAATTCATTTTTTGTATCACTTCTCATTATCTCTCTTCTAGGCACAAGTGTGAATATTTGTTTGATGGGCAGAAGTGCAAAGTAGGAGGTTGGGAAAGTATGATACTAGGAAGCTAAAGTGAATGAAAGTTTAGGGGAGTCTAAGGAAGTAATGGAAAATCAAAATTTTGGTGTTGGTCTCTTTCCGTTTCATGATCTGTATTGGAAGAACAAAGTCTCCCAAGTTGGACTGCTGCTAGAAGCCATGAGCTTTCGCAAGTTGCTGCATAGGCGAAGTTGCTGGAAAGATATCAATCTTCTGGAGGCTAAATGGGTGTGGAGGGAAGGTATGGTCAAGGAATAGGGTGAAGAGTCTCAAAGAATACTTTTAAATAGAAGAATTAATTTGGCTAGGTTTTCCCCTTGAGGGAGGTTTTTCCCTTACATGTGCATACATCTTGTGTTCAATGTTTTATGTGTTGCTTCTTTATGTAATTACTTAATGAACTAAAGAAAGAAGATATAAATAATCACAATAGAACATAACATCACAATTAATTATCAATATCAAGAAAATATTTACTTCTTTTATTATTTTCCAACACTTCCATCTTTATCATATCGAACATTTTATAAGAAGCACCTATTCACCACACTCCTGGTATTCCCCATGCCTCTTACTTCTGATATCTGACATTCCCCTCGTTAGATTATATCAAGACTTTCATATTGGATGATTACTCTTTAAATCATTGATATACTATCACCAATATAAAATTTCTGATATCACTTCCCATCTCCACTTATCATTCATTATTTGTTTAAATATGATTTATGGGAAGTTGTGAATATCGTAAGTTTCTAAAATTATAGCTAAGTGATTTCTCCAATAATTTTCTTCTGATATTCTCATGTGTGTAGACCCATGTGAATTCATTTTTTTTTCACTCAGCAATATTATGAGTCATTGATCATATGCTACCTCTCATCAATGAAACTGAAATGAAATTCCTACACTCTTTATTGCTCAGATTCTCTATAAATAAAGGAAAATTCACATAAAACCCTTGCAATGAATGATCTTATACATTATTTTATCTATGCATGTTCTGAATATTACAATTTCTAAGTTGATTTAAACCATTACATTGCACTCGTTCATATTTTTTTTACCTTTAGTCACATTCCTTTCTTTCGAAGGGACTCAAAGCCTCTACTTGGTGAATTTTGGAATCTCGATCCTCTGCTTCTCATTTTTCCAAGATCTTTCCTCATAATTTCATACTTTCTGACTCAACGGACTCATGGTCTTGTAATATATCAGAAGCATTTAAAACAAATTCTAAGATTTACCTCTCTAAGATCCACATTGCCTTTTCCTCCACTTTCACGTCCATTACTCTTAGCAGAGGAAGTGTCTCATATTTCATTGTCTTCACTTGAATCTTGTGGTATTAGAGTTTTATAAGTTGATTTTGGCTTCAAAAAGGTTTTGAAGATCTTTGACACCTAATTTATTCTCATATTTATTAAATCTAGAACTCCTTTCCTAGGAAGCTTATTTTACAGGTAAATGTAAATGCTCTTGCAGTCATTTTTTACAAAACTTCAAATTATCTCATTATTGGAATAAAAGTAATCGAAACTACTTTATAAACTCTTACAAAAATTTTACCTCCGACGCATGAATGTTTGATGTACTAGAAAGGAAATGTTCCTACATTATACATTTAAAAAGCATTCAATGTTGGGCATGACCAATATCGTAAGTTTTGTTTGTAAAAGTTACAAAAAACTTTTGTTCCAAGATCTTGCTTCCTTCTAATATTCTAAATATCAAGGCTTCTTATATCAAAGGTGAAATTTAATTAAACTTCCAAAAAAAAAAATTCTTCGGAAACATTATGAAACAAAGTCATTGTTCATTGGATTTTTCCCATTAAGAATTTTTGGAAAACTTGAGATCTTACCTTTCACATTGATTCTCTTGGAAACTCGTAACTTTAGAATATCAAGTTAAATATGTTTGTAGGCCTCTGATCAATTCGTTATGATCTTTCACTATCCTAACATGAAGCCTTGTTTAAGTGGTCAAGAGCTTGGATATATTTTAATAATAATTTCGTCATATCCAAGTATTCATTCATTGGGATGACTTGTGACTTTAGGGATATAGATTCTTCATGGTGTATGCACATGGGCCTTTTTACTCTTCTCGACAATTTGTTTGGCTAATGAGAAATTTCATCACCTGTGGTTCGTTTACATTTTTTTCCTTTGGCTCATTATTGGGTGCATATTGTATTATCTTGATGCTGTCAAATAGATTCATGCACCAATCTTCAAACCTTAATGCTACAGCCCCTTCAACTAGTCTTTGCGGAATGATTCAATTCAGTAACCCAGACTTTCCCTTCATCGTTTCTTCCTATCGGAATGCTATAACCCTTTATGACCCTTTAAGTCCTTAATCCCACATATATATAACCACTCCTCTTTATCCTTGGTTATCTTGGAATTACCACATAAATCCTTCAAATTGGTGCTATAATTATTATAAAACCTTTATAAAGGAAATACACATAAAACTTGTATAACACACATTTCCAAAGTCTTTGCACATTCCTCGAGGGCTCCCCTTTATCACTAATCACAATCGGGGTTGGTCATGGTCACACAACACATAACCCCTTCTCCTCTAATATGCGATAACACTGGATTTCAAACACTATACAACGATTCTTATTCCTTGTCAGGTCCACTTAACTTCACATGTCACATTCTCTCTCGGCAGATACATTACCATGGGGTTTTTTGAAGCGATCACATCAATCACAAGTCACAATCGCTACCACCAATGTTAAATCGCTCCCCCTTGGATTGTTGCAAAGTAATACTCTGCGAAGATCTTCCACCATTGATCCAACCTTTCTATCCAACGGTCAGCGATGATATCGCTCGTCACAAATCACTATCGTTGGTTCTAGTGGCCCAAGGTTCATTCCTTATGATCGAAATGTTTCTATGTGATATTTCAGTTCTATGCGACTGAACCCTATCCGTTGATCTGATAAATCCAATAGTGTTTGTGCATCATCACTTCTCCTCTTCACTCTTCCTTTTCGGGTTTTATATCATTTCTTAAATGTTTCTTTATGACTCATGATATTTCATGGTTCTTCTTCCTTCACTATTCCGTTGCATAACTCCACCTGCATTCAACTATTACACGAAATCTCTAATACACACATAATTTAAAATTTCAAGTTTGAATAACACACTTATATAGTTTGGAATTGAATCTATGTATAAATATACATTTTTCATAATTTCTCTATCTTTAGCCCGATCTTCCATTACCAGTGGTCTCTACTTACAACTTGCCCGTAGAATTACAATCACATTCTCATTTGGCTAACCCCCTACTCTTCTTTCTTGTTTTACTTTTCAATACATCATTAGCAATTTTCTTTTACAGTTCAAGGAACTATTCCTCAGTTATGAAACAGTTGCTCAATAGTTTCTTTAAGTAGTTCTTAACTAATCCTAACTTAATCTGTTTGCCTAATTTAAGAACTAAAAATGGCTGATTCAACCTTAATTTAAAATGACACAAAATAAAACTAAATAAAACAAAAAGTGTTTTCCTCTCTATTTGTCAAAATAAAATGAAAATAAAAATAACAAGAGACATCTCCAAGTTGTTGCCTCTTCATTCGGATGCTCCTACATCAGGCTCCCAAGGTAAATGAAATTCATGGTTCCTGCCCATGAGCTCTTCAATAGAGTATCTGATGCTCTGAATTTGGCCAGCATCTAACTAAGAACTATCTTCAATAGGATGACCCTTCCACTTGACTAGGTACTACAAATATTCCTTCCGTCGAGTTCGTCTAGCCACCTGGGTATCTAGGATCTGTTCGATCTCTAAAGGCTTCGCTGGGGGAATTTGCTTAATCCACATATCATTCTCTTTCTGGGTGTCCCATGTTCATCTTTCCAAACTATCTTTTTCCTCTACTCCAATGTAGGGGCACAGGTCTACTACAATGAAAATGGGTGAAATTCCAATACTTGGGGGTAATTACAATTTGTAAGCATTCACAGAAAATTTCCAAAGAATCCTGCAAGGCCCAATATTTTTCCATTTCAACTTGTTGTAATTTCCTTTAGGAAACCTCTCTTTGCATAGGTGTGCTAATACCATGTCTCCTATGTTGAATTGCACCTCTCGCCTTTTCAAATCTGCCTTCTGCTTGTATCTTTGTGTTATGAAACCAGCTTACAAAATGATAGAAAAGATAGTTGAACACCTTAGAATTTAGCCTCTTCGAGGGGGAAACCTCCTTTACATTACACAAATGAACAATTCTTGGATGATACAAATGAAAATACCTCCTTTCTATATATAGGAGTCTAAGGGGTCATAATATAATCAGAGCTGACATAACAATAATAATGTAAGGGCATATTAATAACAATAGTGGGCTTCTATGGGTCACAATAGTAACAATATGGGCACTACATGGGTAAATCAACATAATAAGGGGGTTGTACTAATAACAATAAGGGGTTACACTTCTAGTATAGGGGCATAATGTGCCCCTCTCCTTCAAAAAGTGTTGTCCTCAATTCTTAAGTAGTTCTTGATGCTTCTGTATAAAATTCTTGTCCTCCCATGTGGAATCTTTAGTGGGTAAGTTCTTCCACTTGATGAGGTACTTTGAAATTGATCTATTTCATAGTTGTCAGGTTCTTGTTTCTGTCACTGCTCTAGGTTCTAATATGATTTTTCCTTCCTCTTCAATTTCTGGCAATATTGTTTGAATTGGGATCCTTTGCAACTTTTGAATAAGTGGCCATTCTTCTTCGTCCTTCTTCCATTCATCCCTTGCTTTGTTTATCCAATCTAGTTGGATAATAGAAATAGCACAAAACAATGCTTCCACATCCTCATCCTTGAAGAGTCTTCCCATTCGGTAAGGTCGCCAGTTTTTAAGTGCATGTAGTATTTCCAACATTTCCTTCTCATAAATAGCTTGCTTGAGATGTAGCAGTAAAAATACCCAATCACCTACATCAAAACATTTTTCACTATGATGTTGATCTAC
>APFE031204923.1:1335-35385 GCA_000404065.3 Pinus taeda
ATCATCCAAGAATTGTTCATTTATGTAATGTAAAGGAGGTTGCCCCCTCGAAGAGGATGAATTCTAAGGCGTTGATCTATTTTTTCTATCTTTTCTTGAGCTGGTTTCATAACACTATCCTATCGCGGAGTTGGATAAAATACACTTATTAAATCTTGGTTAAATTTTTGAACAATAACTTGTGGTTAAGCTGAAGGATAGGAGTAGTCCCATAAATTTGTGATATTGATAGTCATTAAGCTGTGTAGATATCTTAATGATAAGTTAACTCCAGGTGCAACTCATAAATCTAGCCTTAAGGTCACAATGGGAGTGTGGTTATCTAAAGGGAAAGTCAATGTGTAGATAGAGTACTAAACCCAAGCATCACTGACCTTGATTATTCAAGCATTCCCAAACTTTGAGCTATTAGATCAGAAAATGCAAGGTCAAAACAGTGGGTCCTGACCCTATTTAGAGTAGTGGGACCCTAGCATATTAAGCACGCAGTTAGCCTCAAACACATTCAATCAATTGACCATGAAGAAAGGTTTAGATTGCAAGGAGGAGAATGAAAAAAAAACTGACCTCGACGGAGTACGTGTGATAATGACAATGAGGTAAGATTTCAGGATTGTATTTTGGTTAATCTTGTATATGGATGCATTTTAGTAAGAGATAGGATCAAAGGGGATTAGTCAGTAACATTTATTTAGGTCTTTTGGTGTTTATATTTTAATTATTAGTTTATGTGTGGATGTGTTTGAAGAAGATGTTTCAATTATAAAAATTAAACATACGCGAATGGAGGGAGTGAGCATAAGGGAGGAGAAATAAAAAACAAATTATTTGTATCAAGAGCTAAAATCAAAGGGAAAATATCAAATGCAACCATATAGGCTACATCACATTGTTCAAATGTAACCTGATGAGCATCTGAAATTTCATTTTTTATCTACCCATTTACCACCTTTTGATTACCCTTTTGCCCTATCTTCATATCATCCTAAGAAAAAGTTACATACAATGAAGGATTATTTTCCAAGCTATTGATCAGAAAAAATTTATTCCATCAACATTAGGGGAGACAACCCATTCATGAACTTAAAGAAGCTCCTTTTCCAATGAAGATGGTGGTTCTAACTAGTTATAGGTTGAGTTACCCTGTTATCTAATACTAACTTAAAACTAATCTAATCAAAAAACTAATCTAAACTAACAGTTAGTATATCCACATCATAGTATGTTACATTTCCTTTATATCAATCTTTAAAGGTGTAAGTTAAAGGAATAGATCAACAAAAAGGTTTTATCTAATTAAAGGCCAATCAAGCTAAAATCTAATGATTTATTTTCCTCTTTAATATAGGAATTGACGCAAATCTAAATATACAAATGCAAGACTAATCTAAAACATAAAATATCTAGAACTAGAATGGGCTAGCCATCTCCTAATCCATGTGTAAGTTAACTAAAACAGGGGGAAAACTAACATAATTCATTATACGATTTTGTATTAATTAAAGGAAGTAGTTCACATTATCTAATACAAGTGAAAGAAAAATAAGCCTGCAAACGGATAATACATAGTTATCAGTCGTCACAGGAATACTTCAATGAATTAAGATTGATTTTGATCTCATTTTACCCTACAAAGATAGCTCTAAAAAAGATTCAACAAAAAAATGTCAATGACACAACAATAGTGCATAATATCGAAGAAGCATAGTATTTTTTAGAATAAATATCAAAACCAAAAATGAAACTTTAACAGTGAGACGATATCCTGAGTTCCCGTAATAGTAGAAAAGAACAAGAATTAATTAAAACCATGTCAAAATGTTACTATCATAGTTCCATGAGTAACTTTGAACCTTCATGAAAGTGCTTGCAATAGTGTAAAATACCTTTATTGTTAGGCCCCTATATTACTAGTGCAACCCCTTATTGTTATTAGTACAACCCCTTATTATATTGTTGTACCCATTAGTCCCCATATTGTTACTTTTGTGCCCCATAGAAGCCCACTACTACTATTATTGTACCCTTACATTATTATTGTTATGTCGGCTTTGATTATATTATGAACCCTTAGACTTCTGTATATAGAAATGAGGTCTTGTCATTTGTATCATCCAATAATTGTTCATTTCTGTAATGTAAAGGAGGTTGCCTCCTTGAAGAAGCTTAATTTTAAGGTGTTGATCTCTCTTTTCTATCTTTTTGTGTGCTGGTTTCATAACATTTGGTATCAGAGCTTTGGATTATAGGGTTTCGCTGCTCCAAACTGGTTATCGTGGAATTTGTGCTATAACATTTTTCTGTGACATTTTAGATGCTAAAAAAAATCCAATTTGGGGTGAAATCGTTCTGAACCTTGGGTCCAAAGGAGGTTGTTCTTTTTGCAACCTCTCAAATTACATTCCAAACATGTGACCTAGGAAACATCGTCATAACTTTTGTTTTGAGCATCATATTGAAATTTCATAAGAAGTTATCGAAAGAGGATAGACTATAGTTTTCTGTGTATATTTTTTAGATACTAAGGTCAAAACAGTGACACGTGGAACTTCATACAATTTCGCTCTTCTCGAAAGGTATATAATCAGGTCATCTTGGGAGATTGTGCATAACTCTTTCTTGGAGAATCTAAATTTGATCAGACTGGTGGCATTGGAAAGAGGACGCAGAGTTTTACTGCAGGTCGCAATTTCAGAATTGGAAAATTTGAAATTACAGAGCTACAGTTGTTTCAAGATCGAGATCCTAAAATCAAGAAAAATTGACATGAGGAAGTTTGATGGCAAGGATCCAGTAAATTGGATACTACAGATGGAGAAATATTTTGATCTACATGGTGTACCACTGTTACAAAAGGTATATATTGCATCTTCACATTTAGAACTAGATCAATTTATGGTATAAATGGATTTTTTCTCATAAACAACTTATTACATGGTCAATTTTCACAGAGAAAATGATGGCACACTATCAGGATACAAATAGCAACAACTTCTTTAGAGCAACACCACAACAATTGGAAGAAAAAAGAGAAAAAGTCCTTTGTTACAAAGTGGAAAGCAAACTTATGGCAACAAGGAAGTCTACCACTCACAACTATAAATATGGAAGTGTTGTTTCTCCTAGCCTTCCACAACCTACAAGGGTTACACAACAACAATTGGAAGAAAAAAGAGAAAAAGGGCTTTGTTATAGTTGCGATAATAAATACATTAAAGGTCATAAGTGTGCTGAGAAGAAATTATTTTACATTGATTGTGGAGAGGAGGCAGAAAAGGATCAAGAAACGTCAAAAGAAGAGTATATACACCACCAACCAACCTGAGAGAAAGAAGAAATGAATTCGACCATATCTTGTAAAGCATTAAAAAGAATTACTACTCCTCAAACTCTTCAGATAGAAGGAAATATCAAGAAGAAAAAGGTTCACGAAGTGAAAGGCCACATCAAGGAAGAAGAAATGAATCCAACCATATCTTGTAATGCAATGGATGGATTGCCACTCCTCAAACTATCAATATAGGAGGACATATCAAGAAGAAAAATGTTCAAGAATTGAAATATCACATCAAGTCTCAAGAAATCAATCCGACCAAATCTTGTAATGCATTGGAAGAAATTACCACTCCTCAAACTATGAAGATAGAAGGTCATATCAAGAAGAAAAAGGTAAGGGTGCTGATTGATTCGGGCAATACGCATTATGTTATTGATTGTAAGATAGCCAAAGAATTGAATTGCTTCCTATATCCAGCACTGCAGTGTCAAGTGATGGTTGCAAGTGCAGGAACCATAAATTTCTCTGTAAAGTGCCATAATATCAAGCTATCCATGGGAGAATATGTATTGAATAGCCCAATGCTTTCCATTCCAATGGATGGCGCTAATGTTTTATTAGGAGTCCAATGGCTACAATATTTGGGTACGATAGCTTTTAATTTTAAAGAACTTTTCTTGAAATTATTTTGGGAAGGAGAGGAAGTTGAATTGATGGGTATTTAAGGAAAACTTGGAAAGGTAATCAACTATAATAGGATGACAAAGCTTCTAAATAAAGAACAATGAGCTGTAATTGCACAATTATGTTCACTAGAGGATCCCACATTGAAATCATGTGTTTCTCCAGATCTCAAAAATGTTTTGGACAATCATTCCAAGGTATTTGAGACTCCTAAAGGCCTCCCACCTATTCGTGATCATGATCATGCTATTCATTCGATTCGACGAAGTGTTCCTCCAAACATTAGGCCTTAGATATATCCATATGCCCAAAGGAGTGGGAACTTATTTGAAAGTTGCATAAGATCCCAGTTCAAACAATATTGCGAGAACTTGATAAGGAAGGAAAAATCATATTGGAACCTAAAGCAGTCCCAGAAACTAGAAATTGAAAGCTACGAAATAGATCAATTTCAAAGTATCTCATGAAGTGGAAGTACTTACTGGCTAAAGATTCCACATGGGAGGACAAGAATTTATACAGAAGCATCAAGAACTACTCAAGCATTGATGACAACACTTTTTGAAGGAGAGGGGCATGTTAGGCCACGATACTACTAATGTAACCCCTTATTGTTCTTGGTACAACCCCCTTATTATATTTATGTACCGATGTAGTCCCCATATTGTTACTATTGTGCCCCATAGAAGCCCGCTTTTGTTATTATTGTGCCCTTACATTATTATTGTTATGTTAGCTCTGATTATATTATGACCCCTTAGACTCCTATATATAGAAAGGAGGTCTTGTCATTTCTATCATCCAAGAGTTATTCATTTCTATAGTGTAAAGGAGGTTTCCCCCTCAAAGAGGCTTAATTCTAAGGTGTTGATCTCTCTTTTCTATATTTTTGTGAGCTAGTTTCATAAAATTTATAACAGATCCATAACCTCTCTACAATCTCTACAATAAAACTCTTTGTTCTCTACAATAGTGTGAAAGCAAAAATCAAATTATTATAGAGTCCCTTGTGTGTGATCATGACCTCCTATCATAATCACATTGAAGAGCATGTATTTATACATAGTTTCAAAGTTAACAGGTCCCTTAGGTTTCTCAACAAATGATAAATAACAAGTAAATGAATTCGGAGTCTTTGAGTTTTGTTGAATCACAGGCTGAAATTTGAATACCTCAAAAGCTTGATTTGGATCATATTTGAAGAGTCTTCGAATGATTGGAATCGTATTTTCCAACAAATTCTTTGAAAATCATGTTTCAACAACATATGTCTTTCTTTAGCACAATAATGGTTCAATTATTATATTAAAGTCAAAAGAGAGAGTTCTTTCTGAATCGGCCATATAATCCAAATAAAACAAAGAAATCTTCGTTTTACAAATAATTTGAATCTAAACTAATCCCAATGAGAAACCAATGATAAAGAGTGTGAGACCATTAGCAATGACGCATTTAAAACTTAATAGTAACGAACAAATCTAAGTGTGGCAAGTGGCGAATGCGGATGGATATTGGAGGTTGGAATATTAGAGTTGTTACATGACACACTCTACAAAACTTGCAATATATGGAAAGTTCCAATGAGGAGAAGAAGTGATATTATATTAAATCATTCTGATAGAGTCCATCAGATCCATAGCCAAATCGACGATTTGAAGATTAAGTCATATCGACAATTTTAGATATGTGTCATTTCAAAAGTTTTGATATGAGAGTGGACGTGATTTTATAATTAATGCCAACGTTAAATCAAATCAGGTTAGACATATAAGAGATTAAAACATATTGGAGGTCGTAGGTTATATCTTATATCGGAGGTCAGAGGTTATATGATATTAGAACTTGGCATATCAGATCTTTTAATAGGTGAAACATAACAAAAAATCCGATATGATATTCTATAATATAAGGGAGTGGAGGAGGCTTATGTGGTAAGTGGGTCCTCCATAATAGTTCACCCACTTTATAATATATATCACCGAAACCTATAGTCATTTGTTTGTATGAAATCCATTTGTCATATGGTTTGGAGTTTATATTTGTATGTTTATTAAAAAGGGTTAAGCCACTTACCACATTATAATATGGTTGATATATGAATCTTAGTCTTGGGGGATATGTTTAATTAATTATTGTAGTTAAAAAAAGGAATAATTACAAGTTTATTAACTTTTGAAAAATGGATATTTTAATTAACTTAAAAGTCTAAATAATACAAATAAGTCTAAATTTACAAACCATAAGGGAAGTTGAAACAAGTGTTAATGAAAAAGATGACTAGGCTAAATTGGAGCAATAAACACTCAAAGCCTAAATGGATGAAAAAGCATCCCCATGTCTACTATAATAGAATAAAATGGGGGTGTTGTGTTTTCACTACAACAATGGTGAAACACTCAGGAGAAGAAATGATCTTTGTCATAAAGATACATAACCTATTTTAAAATGAAGGAATTATAATTATATCATTTGAAATGCTCAAATTTAGATATTAAGTATTTTGCCTTTGTTGTATGCTGTCTAATAAGTAGATATATCATTATCGTTCATGAAATTGTAAAAATTAACCCCATGAATTCAATGTTTCAGTAAATAATATGTATAACAATCATCTTAGTTGGACATCAATTTTCGAGTAAACAAGTTAATCAAGAAGACATAGTATTAATTTAAGCTCTAAACCATAAACATGACCACTACTGCGAACAAGAATCTATAGCCTCGACAATCATTCCTTTTAACCCTTTTAGGTGCAAGTGTCCCATCTATTAGGAATAAATGCATAGTTGCAAAATATCATCTTAAACTATTTTGAATACTAATTGAAGATTACTGTCCTTGCTTGGTAACTATCTAATGACAATTCCATTCAAGAGATCTAACATGGTGAACAAGTTGGCTCATGATGGGACCTCTTTCCCTTCATCCTTGTTGTCTAAAGCCATTACCTTGCCTTGGTGACCAATAATGGTAAGGTAACAATGTTAGAACTTATGATCATGGTAGGTCAGCTCGTGATGAGACCTCCTATCCTTTAATTGACCATTTTTGTTTCTATGTTTAAATATGATTACTGTTAATCTCATAGACATTAATTAATAGATGGAATGGCATACTCCTTAAGAGCAAGGCATGACAGAAAAACATTTATAGTAACTACTATTCACTTGACTAAACTTTTTCCCAAAAGAACTCATGACCTTAAGAAATTGTTGTTAAATGTGTTTTACTTTCTTTAAATATACAAGCTAAAGATAGTTCATTAGAAAATAACGGAAATATTTAAAATCGAAGAATAAAAAAAGGGACTCTACTTGGTTAGAAAAGTTGAAAATGAACATAAATGACATCATCTTGATTGAAGTGATCCTTAGAGATTAGGTTGTGTTAATATAAATTAGAGAATAAGAATGACTTGCCTAATGATTATGCCAAGTTGAAAGAGAAAACATTACTCATTTTAATGTGAAATGAAATGAAAAGACAATCAAGCTAAACCTAAAATTCTTATCAAATTAGAAAGAAGAAAATCAAGAGAATGAACCTTGAAGTACATCTTACAAGATAAATAGAGGAATAAATGAGATTATTTTGATTTTATCTTATATGATGATTTGTTAATGAATCTCTTTTGTTTCAAAGCATTCTTATTGATTTAGATTTATTGTTGTATGCTTTGACAAGGGGTTTCTTACTTTTGCAAATATTTCTTAAAGATAGTTTGCGAGTCTTTATAGATTCAATTTTAAGAATAAGGATGAAAATAAATTTCAAAATATATGCAAAACTAGAAAAGAGAAAACTTCCTAATGTCATATGATGATTTCTCTTCCGAAATTTTATTTTCCAACAAAGTTCAATCTACAAATTAAATCCTTGGGAACCTGCAAGAAGAACAACAAAATATAAGAAATAAATAATGATTAAAAGAGAAGAGAAAAGCTAAAATAAAGCTCAAACTAGATGAGGATTAACATATAAATGTGAACCTAGAAGAATTCGATCATAATTTTACCCAATGAATCTTCATTTCTCCCATGTATTAATCAAAGTTCAAAACCATATTTTCATTGAATTTAAACTAATTTTTAAACTAGTCCTAATCGTAATCTAAAATGTAGACTAAGACTAAGTGAAATTGTACTTCCAATGAAGCCATTCAAGCATTTTATTTTATACATGAATATATACATCAAACATTAGAAATAAAACCATAAATATTATTAAACCAAAAGAAATAAAACTAAAAACATTATGTACAACTACTGTTAATGTATGTACAAGAAGAAATTTATTTACATTCACCCTCTCTTGGAGATTTTCTTCCAACCAGATCTCAATGGGATCATAATAATATGGATAAATATTAGTTAGAGATTGGAAGTGATCTGAAGAAGAGGATAACATGTCTGATTGTGAAAATATCCTTTTAAATGCAATGACCTGCATCAAATTGTCACTTTTATGTACATATGATGGAAGGCCATCAATTATGTTAGATGGTTGGTCATGTTATAAAGGTACACACTCGAGTGCAAATTTTTCTTGGAAATGCCTTAGAGAAGGAGAAGAAAATTGATATGAGTTGAACATTGAGTGAAATTGGAGAAGAAATGTTTCTTGATATTCAACATTAATGTTTTAAATTACATATGCATTCTCTATTGTTAATGAATCTCGAGGGTGTTCAATCTGGATTTGTTGAACATGCTAGCATATAATATCAAAGCGTTTAAAAATAAAGGAAGAAGAAAAATATAACTAATCACTACTTATATTATAATTATTGTTACACCACAATTTAGACACGTTTTAAAAGATTTATTTCTTACAAGAAATATCCAAAATGAAATTGGAATGGTTATTGACATCTCTTGTCCATGACATAATGGTTCAGGAATAAAAAAGGTAATGTGATCATTAGCATAATCATAGAATAGGATGGGTTTTTGATCAGTGAAATCATTATAGTGGTTAAAAGTTTGAAAATGAGAAATGATTGGAACAATTATTAAATTAAAGGTTTTTTCATTTTCAAATATAATATTAATTGGATCATGAGGATTTAATGAAGAATGAAATGAATCAAGATCCTCATTGTTAGTGTATTCATCATAAAGGACTTCACAATTTTCTGTAGAATTTTTAGCATTCCCTTGAGAGACATCAAAACAAGAAGAAGAACTCGACACATTTTTTCTGAAATTGAAAGAATGATCATTGAATATTTCTTTATCCTGATGAAAAATTAATGGAAATTCATTTGTATCAACTTCTTTGATTTCTAAAATATTATTAATATAATTAGGAAATGAACTGTTATCAACAAAAAATGAGGATAAAGATAGAAATGAGAATGAGAAACAATAAAGCTAAATATCTCTCTATTTGTGGAATCCTTTGTGTTCTCTCTATTATAAATTTCAAATTTATTATTTATTTTGTCTGATCATGCCCGCCTAAAGATCATCATTGGGGAACCTTGAATTTTTCAGTTGATCACCATGACAAAATTCAGAAATTTCTGTTCCAAGGTACACTTTGTTTAATTCTTCAATTGGTACTTACACTTGTTGATCTATCTGTTGACTTTTTTATTTCAAGGCAATTGTTTCTTCTTGCAATCGGTTGTCAAATTGTACCAATTTAGGTGTTTTTGTTTCATTAAAATGTGAAAGAGAAGCCGAATTATCATTAACACTATAAGAAGTATGAATTAAATCAATAAATTTATCATATATGATTGCATTAGTTTCATCGTAATTAACATGTTTCTCGATGTCATATTTTTCAGTCATTTTAATGGAAGGCGAAGAAGACTAATTTAGAATTGAAATTATTTCATATGGATTAGGAATGCAAGGAAAAGAAATTAATTTATAAAACCATCATATTAACTGAAATTATGGAGGTAAATCATCAAGTTGAAATTGAGAACAAATTAATTTGAATCTAATACAAAAGTTATCTAATGATTTAACTTCAAAATGATGAAGATTCTCCAATCGATCACATATCATTTCAAAGTTGTAATCCTAAAAAGTGTTTAAGAAAAGAATTACATACGAATCCAAAGTCCATATGGAAGAAAATGGTAGGGCTTTACACGAGTATTTCACTATTCCTACCAAATTATGGGTAAACAACCTGCACATGACACCTTCATCAAGATCATAATGATCAATATTTAGAATAAATTGATAAACACATTCAGAAGTAGAGGAATTATTATGACCATTAAACTTCTTCTTTGACGAGAGTTTGGCTACCTGAAATGGAGTCGAAGTTGGTGGAAATCTAGTAAAGAAACTCCAAAGTAGTCTCTTAAGAGGAATCAATGAAATCAAATAAAACTTTTGAAACACAATATCTGTAAAGAAACCAAGCAGATGCTTTCCCTCCTTCTAGCACAAAAAATGTTGATCGGAAAAAATGTCTTCCATCAACATTAGGGGAGACCACCCGCTTGGGAGCTTAAAGCAATTCCTTTTCAATTGAAGATGGTGGTTCTTACTAGTTATGGGTCTAGTTACCCCGTTATCTAATACTAACCTAAAACTAATATAATCTAAAAACTAATCTAAACTAAGAGTTAATCTATCCACATCATAGTATGTTACATTTCCTTTATATCGATATTTAAAGATGTAAGTTAAAGGAATAGATCAATAGAAAGGTTTGATCAAATTAAAGGTTAATAAAACCAGAATCTAATGATTTATTTGCCTCTTTAAGGGAGGAATTGATCCAGAGCTAAATATAAAAATGAAAGACTAATATAAAACATAAAATCCTATTGTTGGCTTGATGGGGCGTGACCCAGGTTTAGATTTATTTAGCCAAAAAAATCCCTGTACTATTGGCCCTTTCAGAAATAGCCCGCAGAGGTGGACTGAGGTCTCACTCGAGGTAGTATGGGGGGATGATGAAACCAAGTTTTCACAACCTTGAGATGTTTGAGGGGTTGGTTTAGGCTAACTGTGAATATCTTCGCGCACTTTCCTGACCTATGAGGCCTTCACACCCTGTTATACTCGACTTTGGGTAGCCCTAACCAGGGGCTGAGGAGATTTCCCACTACTAAAGCAGTACTCTACACTATTTCCCCAAGTTACATCATGGATCTTACTTGTCTTCTTATAACATTTAGTTATCTTCACATGAATAGATACTTTATCTTATATTAATTTATTCAACACATTCATTTAAGTTTGCGTAGTAAATAAATAGTAAACTTACAATTCGTACCCAATATACTTCAATGCATAAATCAGGAAAAGATACATAGGAATAATGTAAAACTTCTCTTTATTAAGGTTTTAATCGGTTACAGGCTCAATCTTCCCTAAAAACTCAACTGCAAGTGTCGGCACACTCAACTACAGACTACTAGGCCTCTGTGCACTTAGTTGCAGAGCCTTCTCCTACTCTACTACCCAACAAATCGAATTTACACTTAGACTCAATGCTTCATCATTATATCTTACATGGATCGATTTATTTTTTCCTTTACAGTTAGAGCCTGACTCCATTTATAAAATCCCACGGTCTGCAGAGCATTGGTAGAAATCTCAAGCGGACACTACATTACAAAAGTAAGGGTGAATAATGCTATGACTTAGTTACAACTTCACACTCTGCGCCCACAAATTGCGAGGTCTTTACATCAGACTTAGTCAAAACATGGGCTTTAAGCCCCAAAGCTTTCCTTGGGGGGATCCTGCACCGAACAGGCCCCAAACACAAACATCATGACTCGCCCTCAAGTCACTCTATCAGTGTGAAGATCTTCTCACAGAGACCTCCCAACTCTGCTCAGACTGTTGCAAGGTTGGCAACACACTGAGCGGCTACTTGTAGTATCTCCTCGACGTGTTGTTTAGAGACTGCGGTATCTGAACTGCTCCCTTGTACCTACTTCTGTGTCCCCTACATCTGCACGAGCTTGCATTCAACTATTGTTGTGATTACAAAGGCCTCGTCGATCTAAGGTTGGACACATGCCTTCAAGACCGCTTCTCTGTGTCGTGCTACGTCTACCTGCTCCTTAAGTGCTTTTGCCTATTGCATCCACACAAGCCTCTGTGTAAGGGCCACTGTCTGCGTGGCCCCTTTAACGTTGTGATACTATTGTTGTAGCTCATGTGCCTATGTTTCTAAGTATTGTATGTTCGGGTCCTCCTATAGAGTGGTGAGGACCTTGAACAATTCTTCCAACATTTTGGTGCAGTCCTTCACTGCACTGCTGATATCCTCCGTCCTCATTGTAATGGCATTGGTGTGTTGTTCCCGTACCTCTAGAGGAGTTGAAGGTTGCGCCTTCAACTATAGCTCTTCTAGATGAAGGTTCAACTCCAGCTCAACCTTGGCCATCTCTTCCCGTGCCTCGCGCATTCCTACTACTAACCTCTAGATGTGGGTCTTTGCTAGTGCCTCTACTAGGATGGCCAACTAGGAACCATTTGGTAGGCTTCGTCAACCACCTGAACCAACTGTTTGTTTTGCTCCACAACCCCATCATGTTGTAGGCTTAGTTGCTCCATGTTGCTTCTTTGTTCACTCGACACCTGTAGAGCGTGACCCTCCCTAGCTCGTAGTTCCATAGTCACTCCATCCTGCAGGACATAAAGTGTTTCCTAACGAAGCACAACCACGTTCATTCCTACGCCTTTCAATGCACTGACCATAGGCCCGTCGGCTTTATTTTCTCTAACTAGTGCCCCCTCTGGAAACACTATTGTGTTGGTTGTGCGGGCATGCAACATTCCTCAGTGGAAACCATTCCTACTGTGAGGCTGGTCGAGAGAGTACCAACCTAGGGAGTGTACACCTGCAACTCCTCAATCTATGCATGGAAGTCCCCCAACACAATCTGGTTCTTCTACACCAACTACTAGAGGGCCTCCGCGATGACCTCGCACACCATCTCCCTTATATCATGTAGATCTCCCTCAGTGAGGGTGATTGGGTCGAAAGGATTCTTAGACATTTTCAACTTCTTTTGTGGCCCCACATGCTCTCTCAGGAACTGGCACTTTAACTGTGTTGTCTCTGTTTGTGGGTCTATGCCAACCTCCTCTGTCTCTATCTCAATTTCTTATTCCTGCTCAAGCAAAGGTGACCTTCGACCCTCATGCTCCTTCTCTACTAACTTTTGTGCTTCTACTGCAGCCTTCATAATGTCATGTGCCTCTTGCGCCTGTGCTGCTACTGCCTCTTTTCTTCTCTTCTCTGCCAACTGCGCCATCTGCAGTTTTGTCTCCTCCTTCTTATGTTGTGCAACAAAATTTTCCGTTTCCGTCGCGGAGAGTTTTGGAGCGTGCCATTCTAGCACCATGCCTCAAGTACATCAAAGATAATATCATCTGTGACCCGGTATGGTAGTTCATTCCACTTCTTCGTGAGGTCCTTATGTTCCCTGATGTAGATGTGATGGAATTCCACCTTAGACTCCACAAAGCTTTGTAAGTTGTTATAGACAGTGGGTGATAACCACGTCTTGTGATTAATTCCCATTTTGATGTTCATCTCAATGAACAACAAAAATATTTTACTGTCTGGGATCCTGCACGTGTCTTTAGTGACCCACAATGAAGCATACTTCACGGCCTCCAGGAGATCCCTCTTAATTGGGGGGAACTCGTTGTCCTCGAGCAATTCCCCAGCCATGAGCACTATGGAAAATAGAATCCATGCATAGTGGAAGGTCTTCCCCTATTCCTATGCCTCACGAAAATTCTCTAGCAACTCCTTGCTCAAGAATTCAGACAAGTTAAACTGGACCCCCTCTGTGCACTGCTTGGCAAGTGCAACCACTGGTGTGGGCACCTCATATGCACGACATTTCCTCATGACCTTACCCACGAGTATCTAAGTCACAATTCTGACTGCCTTTTTGTTGATACTAGAGAACATGTAGCCCCTCTTTTTCTTCTCCAGCTTATATTTCTTTTTCATGGCCTTCACGATGGCCATCACTACTTTTACCCTTTGAAATGTCTATAGGGTCTTCCCCTTTACAAAGGAGTCAGGTAATTCTATGGATTAGGTGGTCTGTGATGGGGATGGGCTCCTCCAGCCATAAACACCCATCATGCACCAAGAAAGTCAATTTCCTGATGACAAAGATAGTTATTGGCGTGATGGTAATGCGGCACCTAGAGGAAGTTCAACAACCCTACTTTATCTGCCCCTTGCAACCACTTGTATGGCTCCAAGTCTACAACTCTCACTGCAGTTTTTTTCTTTGGCTTCATGACCAAATTTGGGAACTTGTCATGGTCCACGAGATCCTAATCTTCAAACTTCAAACTCAGCACCCGTCCCAAGTGCGCTCCTTCAAAAATGATATCATCAAGTAGCAGTTGAGTCAACAGAGAGCTCTTGCTCTCATCTAGGTCCTTGGGCACCTTAGCCTCCCCCTTCTATGGAGGAACACATGTGGGTAGCCTGGTTGGAGGGTCCGTGCCCTCAATTGATTCCTCCATGTCTTCGTCCTTATCCTCTTTTATCAGGATGTCCTCACAGTCTACCTCATCCTCATGGGTTTCCAAATTAACCGCTTTCCCTTTTTCTTCCATGGTCAACTTAGTTCTCAACGGGTTTCGTGGGGACATGCACACCAAAATCATGGGCTGCTTATCTTTCTTGAGTCTCAGTGTGTGCGGTGATTTATGTATTTCTGCAAATATCCCTACGCTCTCAGGGGAATTCTCTGCTGTCATGGCCTATGCGGCCTCTTCGGCAGTCATTTCTCCAATTTATCTGGCTGCTTCAGACGTGGCCATTTGGTTTGTCCAAAAATCTCTCAACTACTCAACCGGTGATTCAAACAATTCTCTCAATAGGTTAAAATGTTCTCGATTCAGACTACTCTAGGCGCATGATAAGTCAATTCTCAAATGACCAATTTTTGTTTGCTGGGTAGCCGTTTACAATTTATAGCACCTTTTGAATTCAAATTCAACCGTTCTCCCCAAATCCAGTCCATTAATGGTCCCTTGGTGACACATTTTCCCAAATCTTACGCATAAAGATCACCTTAAATGCTTGCTACCCACATCATTTTTTCTCCAACCAAGCATCACATCACGAATAGTGACTATAACAGTCACTTTCCATCCAACTTGCATGACAATGAAGCTACCATTGCACTATTGTGGACCTCGTGACACATCTCTCCTGCACGCAACCCTGACACGCACAGCTCTTGGGCAGAGTAGTTTATAGTCCCGCGCTTCCTTTCAACTACCTAGAGTGCTAAGACTGTGGTTCCCATTACTAGTTAGGTGGCCAAGCCACCTATATATGACTTCAACCAACCATCAATCACTTTTCCTGGAAAAAATTCACCTTTTATCTTTACTGTATGCATCGCGCCACCATCGATGATACCTCTAGTAATATATGGTCCAATCCAAGGCATTAAGCTAATCAACTCTCTGTGGTAGTCCCTAAATTAGTCAACGTAATAGTGCACATCCTGTTTTGTTACCACAATTTTCTTATCAAGAAAATCCTTCCTTATTCCTTCCTCAACCTTCTTGACTTCTTCTTCCACCAAAGCACTTTTCTCCCTTAACCGAGCTCTTTCATTTAGGATTTCTTAGAGGCTAAGATTACCTAGTTTGATCTCTTCATTAGGTCCCAAGCGTTATTCTTCACTCAGCCGTGTGATCCCTTCTTCCAAGGCTCCACGAACCATCATATCTATGGACGCTGCTATGCACAGACTATGAATAATATGCTCCCTCGATATTACAGTGTTTACTCCATAGGCTAGCACAGAAGGCATCTCTCTCATCCCCTTACGGAGGTGAAATCGAAGGGATATTCTCTAGTCCCTTACTTCCTTTGTTTCTATAGGTTTTTCCACTTCAAATGGCTCCAGACATCAAGGTAATTGCATAACCCTCTTTTCACACAATAACATTTTAATCCAAGTATTCAGAGACTTTACATACTTACCTCGCGGTCCTTTGAGAAAGTGTCGCAGTGCCTCACTATAGCTAACTAAAGTATCTATCGTGAACTCAGTAATGAATCCTCCTATAATTCGGTCGAGCCAGTGATCAACAACACGCGTGATTTTATCCTCTGATGCTTCTAATCTGCACACCATCTCTGGGGTGCACAAAATAGGATTGTCAAGCTTCCACCTTCATTAGCTATATTCTAGCTTCGTGATCCACTCGTACAGCTGATCTCTATTATATAGGTAGCAGTCTAACCACTCTTCCCTTTATAGTCACAGATTCCTATTCTCCTGCGCCACGAACTCATGAATTCTCTTGTCCAACCAACCTTCAAGTTCTTTCTTAGTTGGATTCCAATGATACGACAATAGACATCTCTGTGTAGATTCTGGTCTCGGCAATGGAATCATTTGTTGGATTGATGGGGCCTGACCCAGGTTCAGAGTTATCTAGCCAAATATATCCATGTACTACTAGCCCTTTCGGTAACATCCCGCAGAGTGCGGACTGAGGTCTCACCCAAAGAAGTTATCTAGCCAAATATATCTCAAGGGTGTGGACTGATGTCCACACCCTTGAGATGTCTAAGGGGTCAGTTTAGGCTGATTGTGAATATCTTCTCGTAGGTCACTTCATGCACTTTCCTGACTTGTGAGGCATTCGTGCCCGGTTATACTCGATTTCACATGGCCCTGACTAGGGGCTGAGGAGATTTTGCGCTGCTAAATTAGGGACCTGCGCTATTTCCCCAAGTTACACCAAGAATCTTAATTATCTTCTTATAAAAGTTAGTTATCTTTATGTGAACAGATACTTTATCTTATAGTCACTTATTCAACACATTCATATAAGTTCGCGTAGAAAATAAGTAGTAAACTTGCAATTCATACCCAATATATTTCAATGCATAAAACAAGAAAAGATACACAAAAATAATGTAAAACTTCTCTTTATTAAGTCTTCAATGAGTTACAGACTCAATCTGCCCTAGGCACTCAGTTGTAGGGGTCCGCACACTCAGTTGCTGACTACTAAGCCTCTGCACACTCAGCTACAGAGCCTTCTCCTACTCTGCTACCCAACGACTCGATTTTACACTTAGACTCAATGCTTCATCATTAGAACTTACATGGATTGATTTATTTTTTCCTTTACATTTAGAGCCTTGCTCTATTTATACAATCCCATGGTTCGCGGACCATGGGTAGAACTCTTAAGCTGACACTACATTACAAGAGTAATGGTGGACAACCCTATGCCTTAGTTACAACTTTACGCTCCGCACCCACAAATCATGGACATTTACATCAGATTTAGTCAAAACATGGGCTTTAAGCCCTAAAACGTGCCTTGGGGGGGTCCTGCACCCAACACCTATCTTGAATTAGAGTGGGATAGCCTTCTCATAATCAAAGGGACAGTTAACTAAAACAGGGGGAAAAACTAATGTTATTCATCATATGATTTTTTATTAATGAAAGGAAGTAATTCACATTAACTAATACAAGTGACCAAAATAAGCTTGCAAATCAATAATAAATAGTTATGAGTCACCACAGGAATACTTCAATGAATTAAGATTTATTTTGATCTCATTCTTCCGTGCAAAGATATCTCAAACAAAGATTCAACAACAAAATGTCAATGACACAACAATAGTGCATGATATCAAAGAATCATAAAAATATCTACAATAAAGATGAGAACTAGAAATGAAACTTTAACAGTGAGGTAGTCATCCTAAGTTGTGGTAATAGTACACAAGAAGAAGAATTAATTAAAACCATTTCAAAATATTATTACCACAGTTTCGAGAGTAGCTCTAGCCCTTTACGAAAGTGCTTGAAATAGTGAAAATCCCTTTCATAACATAGCCATAACTTCTATACAATCTCTAGAATAAAACTCGTTGTGCTCTACAACAGCGAGAAAGAACCAATCGAATTACTACAGAGCCTGTTGTGTGTGATCTTGACCTCCTATCATAATCACATTGAAGAGAAAGGAATTTATACAGAGTTTTCAAGTTAACAGATCCCTTCAGTTTATCAAGAAATGAGAAATAAAATGTAAATGTATCTGGAGGTTTTGTATTTTATTGAATCACAAGCTCAGCTTAGAAGATCTCATAAGCTTCATTTGGAGTGGACTCGAAGAATATTCAAATCAGCGGAAGGGTAGTTTCCAACAAATTCTCCAAAAATCGGTTTTCAACAACCTCCATCCTTCTTTATCGCTATAGTGGTTCAATTGCTCAATTAAAATCGGAAGAGAAATTTCTTTCAGAATCGACCGCATAATCCATAAACAAAAAGTAAATCAGAATTTTACAAATAAATTGAGTCTAAACTAATCCCAATGAAAAACCAATGATAAATATCTTGAGAACATTACAGGTGACTTATAAAAAACTTAACCTTAACGATGAAATCTGTGTGACAAGCGGGGAATGTGAATGGATATCAGAGGTTGGAATATTGAAGTTTTCACGTGACACACTCTGCAAAAATTTTCATATAGAGAAAGTTGCGATGAGGAGTGGATGCAATATTATATTAAATAGTTGTGATAAAGCCCATTAGATCTGTAACCAAATTGATGATTGGAATATTAACTCATATCAGCGATTTTAGATATGTTCCATTTCAAAAGTTTCGATATGTGAGAGGATGTTATTTTATGATTAATGAAAAAATTAAATAAAATTGGGTAACACATATCGGAGATTAAAACATATCAGAGGTCGGAGGTTATATGACATATCAAATATCAAAAGTTATATGATATAGGAATTTTTAAGAGGTGACACATAACAAAAAAATCTGATATGAGATTCTCCAATATAAAGGAAAGGAGGAGGATTACATGGTATGTGGGTCCTTCATAATACTTTAGCCATTTTATAATATATATCATCAAAACCTATATTCGTTTGTTTGTATTAAAGCCATTTTTCATATGGTTCAAAGTTTATATTTGTATGATTATTAAAATCGGCTAAACCACTTACCAGATTATAATATGGTTAATATATGAATCTTGGTCTCGAGGGCTATGTTTTGTTAGTTAATATAATTAAAACAAAAGAATAATTACAAGCTTATAACTTTAAAAAAATGAATATTCTAATTAACTTAAAATTCTAAAGAGTAAAAGTAAGGCTAAATTTGCAAACCATTTGGGAAGATGAAACAAGTGTTAATGAAAAATATGTTTAGCCTAAACTAAAGCAATAAAAACTCAAAGCGTAAATGGATGCAAAAGGATCCCCATGTCTACTATGATAGAATAAAATGGGGGTGTTGTGTTTTCACTATAACATATTCTTTTCGACTATATCATTTTTAATGCTCATACTAATGTGTTAAGGAAGGAATCAACTTTTTTATTCTAACTAGCACAAAATGACGAGGAATGCTCCTAACAAACTTTTTTAGGTATCTCTAGAGGCATTGACAAAAGCTACCAAAGTAATTCAATTTCTACAACACTTCCTTTGCATAGGTACACCACCTTTGATGGTAGGTATTGCAACACCTCATCCACATGCGTGTAACACAACTAATGATAGTAGTTGTAACACTTATCTCACATGGCTACAACACTGGCATGCAACACTTTCTAATGACAATTGTGACAACATAGGAGGAATGAAATCCGTCAATGAACATTGCATAACTATCACAATTAGTTGATGAGAGAAGAAACCAAAAATTTACCACTACCCAATAGGGGATGTTAGATTTATCTAGTTTTTAGTTGTCAAAAGTCTTCAAATCCTTAATTTTGTTGTCATGGAATAAGTAAAACTCACAAACATTTTTACTGTCATGAGTTCAACCAACCACTCCCTAAAAATCGCCATGAATGTGGCTGTCAAAATTTTGGTTGATAACATGAAATGGTGTTGAGTCTTTGGGAGTTGTCGTCACGATTTTTTAGTCAAGAGTTTCATGTCAAAATGAGGGCCTGTTAGAAGGTTTGCCTGAACACTCATTTAAAGCTAAGTGATGTTGTTTGAAGAAACATGCTTTCAAAATATCACACTTCTTTCCCTCTTCTAATATGCCCTTCTCCCCTCAAGAGTCATCGTTTCTATAATACTTCCCCATTGCCAATTCTTTTTTTCCCTTATCCTCTTATTCTATCCCTTAACTCTACCTATCATATCCCCCTATCCCTTTATTTTTTTTGTAAATTATTTCCAATTTATAATATACTCCACTAAGATATCCTTTATTTTATCCTAGGCCTAATCCACCTTGATAAACCATCATTGCACATGATGAGTGAGCTTCACATATGTAAGCCATACATAATACCACATCATCATACTCAAATATATTACCCAAATTCTCCTATGCTCCCCTGCTCTAATATGATTACCCTTCATGTGGAGCAAAATGACCCAATGTAGATTGCAGAAGACACAATGTGGTTTGAAGAAGAAGACCCCAAGATGGCAAAAATGAAAGAGGCTCTTGCTAAGTACCAAGTGAAGATAGAATTTTTGAAAAGATGAAACAATGAGTTGAGAGAGGCAGCTCAACAACTTTCTCAACAAAAGGAAGGTGTGAAGATACCCTCTAGGCCTACTAAGCAAGACAAAGGTAAGAAGGTTGCAGTTGAAGAACAACCCATGAAGCTTCAGATGGAGTCTAGTAGGCCTAGTACAAGAGCAACAAAGTTAAAACAAGGATGGGTACAACAAATGAATGAAGTGGCCCAATCATCAAATAGGTCACATTTTGGCCCATGGAAGGTGTTATGAAAAAATCAACCCTGATAGGCTGCTAATAAGGAAGACTTTGAGTAACTATTTCAAACCAAATTTTGGCTGAGGCTTAGCCTCCTCAACGTGAGAGGGCTCTCTCACTAGGTTAAAGATTTTGATAATGAATAGATGGCTAACTATATTAAACAAATGTAAAAGAGGAAATGGCTTAAACACAGTCAATAAAAATCCATTGGGCTTATGCAATCAGAAAAGCTTAGTATGACAACAATATCAGCTAAACATGGAAGTCAGGGCATCAAAAGTTCAATATATCAGTTAACACATAGAGACAAGTAGGGAACATAGTCTAGAAATGTATGAAGGAAGTTAGAGCATGTCAATGAATTCTAAGTATCATACATTCATACTACTGCAAATAAGGAAATAAGGACAAACATAAAACAAGCCACCGTTGAACTCTTTCTGAATCTTGA
This sequence comes from Pinus taeda, assembly GCA_000404065.3. NCBI lineage: Eukaryota > Viridiplantae > Streptophyta > Pinopsida > Pinales > Pinaceae > Pinus > Pinus taeda. The sequence goes on from APFE031204923.1 coordinate 22,483, forward strand.
GAAGTAAAGCCAAAATATGTATTCATAAAAACATGATCTTCTACAATGACACAATATGAGTGTTTCTCTGAAAATTGCCAACCCTTGATACAATAGATTTTCTCCCATATATAGAGTTCATTACATGATTCAGATTCCTTCCTCCACCATGAGGGGAAATCAAATTATTCCTAATTTGACACCTATTAACACTTAAAACCAACTATTTAATATAACTTACTGTTAATTGGCAGTTCTAGAGACCTAAAACAATTAGGAGTGTAACTCCTCATTATGTTGGTATTAGCATTGGTTACAATACAAACTTGTTCTCTAACAGGTGGCCTTCTTCAGTTTGGCTTCGATGGTGGCTTTAAACTCCCTGGTGACCCTTGATGCCTTATCCTTTGACTATTCCTGGATATTAGGAAGTTGTCCCTGTTTTTCTGCTTTTGGTCTCCAAAAGGATCTTTGAAATTTATTATCCGTGTTGTTCCTCTTAATTACATAAATTGCATTGGATTAGCTTGTTTTCCATATGTTGTAGACCTTGATCCTATACATGTGGTAAGACAAAAAACTCTTTTAATGCTGCCTAAAGCATCATGAATAGTTCTAGCTATGAAATAATGACCATTTTCATAATATAAAGCTTGGAGTTCATAGATGTCTTTCCTTTCCTTGTTTTTCCCTTCCTTGATGTTTACACGTTGTAAGTAATCCTTTTTAGAAGCCCATCTTCAAAAATATTTCCTCTTTCTTCTCAAAATTGGCCCTCAAAACCATTATGTGCATCTACAACAGTTTCATAGCAAGCTACGATACTGCTGTGTATTAGGCATCACCTACAGCAGTTTCGTACATGCTACGAAACTGCTATGTGATTTCAAAAACACAGTTTTATGCGAATATTTTACTTCCTTGAGTTTTCTTTCCTTTGAAATGACTCTTCCATATGCCATGAGGCTGCTCAAAACGGAATAAACTATTACCATTCTTCAAAGTAAACTTCAAAAGGTGATCCACATCAAAATTTTAGGATTTAGCGTTACTTGCTATGCAGTTTTTCTTAGTTAAGGATGTCCTTCAGGCTGGTTTAGCTATATCTTCAAATCTTCAATTTGCCTCTTCATAATTTGGATTCCAACTCTCAATTTTGGATTGATATTTCGAATATATCTTGCTTCTTTTATTGTAGGGACTGTCCATGTGAAATATTGAGCATGATAGCTAACCACTTTAGGTATTGAAATTGTTTTATCTTCCCACAGAGCCTCCATTTTGTTAAAATGAGCTTCCTTGATTGCATGTTTTCTTGAGTTTTTTCTAAGTTTGGCAATTTCAAGATTTTCCAGCTTTAGTTTCTTTTTCAACTCTTCAAAACTACATTCCTCTTACTGATTGATAACTACCTCCCCTATCTCACTTGCTTCTGGCTATGCCCCTTGTATCTCTCTTGAATGCCTTGTCATGGGACTTCTTGGCTCAAAAACTAATTCAGAAGCCTGCTAATCAAATTTGAGCTTCTTAAAGGTTTTGGATTTTTTGGTTTTTCCTTTATTTTCTTCAATTAAGTCCGCTTAGACCAGAGGACATTCTTAAATGTCAATAGCTTGAAGCAAATCATTCAAATTTCCTTTTGAAGCTAGGCTCCCATTAGTAATCACTGTCTTATCTTTTTCTCTAGCTAGTTGGCTCCTAGTTACTCTTCTTTGGACCGTTTTACCTGTGGATTGATCTTGTCCACCTTCTTCGATATGAAATTTCCTTTTTCATGACTGTTGACATTTGTCTGGAATTACCAGTGGTCTCATGGGATCCTTCACCTACTTTCTGGCTTTCAATTTCATGAATCTACTTGATCTTGTTTCCTCCCGATGACTTACTACTGGTGAAGAAATCCTTATAGCCTGAGGGCTGAGACCAGTTTCATTTCTGAAGCCAGACATAAATAAGAAAATGGACCAATCCCTATCTATTTTCTGGAGCTCATGTAAAATAATCAATTTGACTAAGCCATGATGAAACAACGAGGTCTCACAGGCTTGCTTCTTCAACTGAACCTTGTCACACATTTTCCCTAGGCTACGAAACAGGTAGAAAGGAAAATCCAGAGATATCTTTCCAGTGAAATGAAGCAGAAGATTGAAGTGATAAGAATACACCTTATGATACCTCCCTTCAGAAGAAAAGTATCTCTGTATGCAGGTAAGAAAATTAGTATATGAATCCTTGACAAAGGTCCTAGGCACTGAATTGTTTAAGTATGAATCAATGAACTCTCGCTTTAAGAATTCCTCGCAAGGAGTCATATCAAACATGAAGTTTTTAAACCAACTCTCTTGTCCCCTTGTACTTTTAGTGACTGCAGATATAACCTCTGGAGAGATTGTTAGTTCAAGCACTCCAACCTTTGAATTTAATCCTCTGAAATTGAAAGCAAATTCTTTGGTGACTTGCATGTGACCTCCTTGAAGTTTTCCACAAAATCTCCAACAACCAACCTGTTTGAAAGCTTGTTCAACTTCACTTTTCTTCAGGAGAACATCTAAACCTTCAGGCTCATTCCTTAGACACTTGCCTGACCTATGATCCTTCTTTTCTATAGACATCTCCATGGACTTGCTACAAAATGAAAATTGAAGGAGCTTGCATCAACTTAATCTTGATCACTACCTCGCTTGAAATGGAAAGTGAACTTGCCCCGATTCGAATTTAAAGAATTTTGATTTAATTCTTGTCAATTTTCTTCTCACGCATGAAAACAAACATAATCATAATTAAAAACACCTAGACCCTTTTTTGAAATTTGAAACTCGAGCGTACCAAGACACCTAACAAACCTAATTATGAGAATGAGCGGTTTCTGATAGATTAGATAGCTAGGTGATATTTGACATGAATATGCATGAATCCCTAATTTTGTAGCGTAGCCAGTGCAAATTCTGGGTTTTGCGCTACAAAAACTCTTAGGCAGTTTCGTAGTGCATGAAAACCTTGGGACAAGTTTGACACATGGAAATCTATCTGTGATGTGGGACCAGTGATAGGAAAAACCAGAGTGTTGTCCCTATTTGACAATACTAATAAGACTCCCTTCTAGGTCTTAGTCTCTAAAACAAACCATGTAAAGACTAGACCAAGACTAACATCAATCCTTTAGAATCAAACTGATGTTCATAATTTAGAAATTTTTTCTTAAGTGATAACAGTGGCTCCACTTGGGATAGTGTGCCCTTGTGGTACACTAAGAACTCGCAGGTCCAGTGCTTCATCCTCTTATGATAAGCAGAAATTTATTTGACAAGCATCCCCTTTAAGCTTCTTGGGCCTTCACCTCAGGCTTAAGCCTTCTGTTTCAGCTTTTCATCATTAGCAAAAATAAAACTGATAAAACCTATATATACAATGTTATGAAATACTAATAGTACTTCAACAGTGATAATTCTTTAGGAACCTGCCATTAACAGGTCCTTCAACATATGATTCTCCATCAATTTCCTGCAGAATGTAAGTGATGTTTCCATGGAAAGAAGCAATCTCATAAGGACCTTTCCACAAATTCTCAAACTTACCATGCTTGCCTTTTTCTTCGATTCTGGCCTCCCATTTTAGTACTTTGTCATGGATCTGAAAACTAACTTCTTTGATCTTTTTATCAAATGTATTCTTGATTCTATTCTGACCATGTTGATGACTGTCATACACTTCATTTCTATTCTCCTGTAGGGCTATTAGCTAATTGATTCTCCTTTGTATAGCATTTGGTTCCTCTTCTAGTCCTTGAATTAGTTTCATTACAGGTACTGCAAGTGATGTTGGAAATATAAATTCAGCACCGTACACTAATTCATATGGCGAAGTGCCAATAGATCTCTTCGTACAAATCCTATCAGCCCACAAGGCATACTTCAATTTCAAATGCCAAGCTTTCTTGTTTTCTTGTAGTACCTTTTTAATGATCCTTACAATCCTTTTGTTTGATGATTCAACAACGCCATTTCCTTACAGATAACAAGCAGTAGAATGTCCAAGAGTAATGTGATATCACAAAAATTAATCGTTTTCTTGGACTTAAAAGCTTGAGCATTGTCAGTTATAATCTTCATTGGGCAGCCAAATCTAGACAATATATTATTTTATAGAAAAGAAATAATTACTGAATCATTAGCTTTCCTTGTTGGAATCACCTCTATCCATTTGGTGAAGTAATCCATGGCTGTGAGAATCCGTCGATGTTGTCCTGATGAAGGAGGATGAATTTCTCCAATAAAATCCAATCTCCATTGCTGGAAAGGCACCTCAACATATATAGGAACCAAAGGCAAAGGCACATGCTTCCTCTATCCTTCAAATATTTGACATTCATGACTTGCAACTACCCTTTTGTAAATGTCTCTGAACATAGTTGGGCGAAAATATCCATCTCTTATGATCTTATTTGTAGTAGCTTTCCAATAATGGTGTCCTCCACAATCTCCTTTATGAAATTCTTCAATCACTTTTATCAGCTTCTTCTTCAAGGAGAGAGTTTAACAAAATCCCTCCTACATCTTTCCAAAACAAATTTTGGTCATATACAAAATATCTTAAGGATTTCATCTTTACAAACCTTGCTTTGGACTTTGTTAAATTTGTAGGGGCTTTATTATGATGTAAAACAAAAGCCACATCCTTGTACCATTCTGAAACCAAGAATTTCTCATTGATTTGGACCAATTCTTCCTCACTTTCAGAAATTTCTGAGATTTCTGAATTGAAATTTATGTCAAGATAGTCCATATTTGACTGAGTCATTAGCTTTTCCAAGCCTTGACCCTCCACCAATTTGGTAGTTTTTATGTCAATGTCATACTCTAGCAATTTTGCTATCCATTTGCCACTTTTTCCATCCGATCTGCTTGTGTTAAGATATCTTTTATTATAACACTTGGAACATAAGCAACAATATGAGAATGCAAAACATAGATTCTGAAATCTTTTATAGCTCTCACCAAGGCATAAGCTTGATTTTCTAGAATATTGTACTTTAGTTCAACATTTGCTAATGTCCTACTAAAGAAAGAAATAGGTTGTTCAGTACCTTGATTTCCTTTTTGCAGCAAAACTCCAGCAATTATATCTTCAAAAGCAAATGTAAAAATAAGAAATTCCTTGGTAAAATCTGGGCTGATGAGTACCAGTGCTTGTGTAAGTTCCTTCTTGATTTCCTCAAAAGATTCACTGTTATCACCTCAGGAAAAATTTCTAAATTCTGAACATCAGTTTGATTCCAAAGGATTGATGTTAGTCTTGGTCTAGTCTTTCCATGGCTTGTTTTAGTGTCTAAGACCTAGAAGGGAGTATTGTTGGTATTTTCAAATAGGGTCAACACTTCGGTCTTGCCTATCACTAGTCCCACATCGCACATAAATTTCCATGTGTCAAACTTGTGTCAAGGTTTTCATGTGCTACGTAACTGCCTAGGATTTTTCGTCGCACAAAACCCAAAATTTACACTTGTTGCACTACGAAATTGGGGATTCGTGTAGATTCCTATCGAATATCACCTAGCTATCCAATCTATCAGATTCCGTTAATCTTACATCATCAACTATCAGTCCATATGCCATGCCTATCACATGCAACCACTCATTCTCATCATTAGGTTCATTATGTGTCTTGGTACGCTTCTGTTTCAAATTTCAAAAAATGTTCAAGGTGTTTTTAGTTATGATTATGTTTGTTTTCATGCATGGGAAGCAAATTGACAGGCATTAAATCAGAATTCTTTGAAGTCCATGCGAGGCAACTTCCCTTTCCATTTAAAGCAAGGCAGTGATCGAGATTAAGTTGGTGCAAGCTCCTTCAATTTTCATTTTGCAGGAATTCCATCGAGATGTCTACAAAAAAGAAGGATCATAGGTTAGGCAGGTGTCTAAGGAATGATCCTGAAGGTTTAGATGTTCTCCTCAAGGACAGTGAAGTTGAACAAGCTTTGAAATAGGTTGGCTGTTGAAGATTTTGTGAAAAACTTCAAGGAGGCCACATGTAAGTCATCAAAGAATTTGCTTTCAATTTCAGAGGATTAAATTCAAAGGTTGGAGTGCTTGAATTACCAATCTCTCCAGAGGTTATATCTGCAGTCACTGAAATTCCAAGGGGTCATGAGAGGTGGTTTAAAAACTTCAAGTTTGATATGACTCCTTGAAAGGAATTCTTAAATCCAGAGTTCATTGATTCAGACTTAAACAAGTCAGTGCCCATGACCTTTGTCAAGGATTCATATGCTAATTTGCTTACCTGCATACAAAGATACTTTACCTATGAAGGGAGGTATCGTAAGGTTTATTCCTATCACTTCAAACTTCTACTTCATTTCACTAGAAAGATATCTCTGGATTTTCCTTTCTACTTGTTTCGTAGCCTAGGAAATATGTGTGACAAGGTTCAGTTGAATAAGGAAGCCAGTGAGACCTCGTTGTTTCATCATGGCTTAGTCAAATTAATTATTTAACATGAGCTCCAGAAAATAGATACGGACTGGTCCATTTTCTTTTTTATGTTTGGCTTCAAAAATTAAATTGGCCTCAACCTTCAGGCTACAAGGATTTCTTCACCAGCAATAAGTCATTGAGGGGAAACAAGATCAAGAGCATTTCTGAAATTGAAAGCCAAAAAGTAGGTGAAGGAACCCATGAGACCACTAGTAATTCAAGGCACACCTCAAAAGTCAGAAAAAAGGAAAGTTTAGATCGAAGAAGGTGTAAAACAGCAATCCACAGGTGAGACAGTCCAAAGAAGAGTAATCAAGAGTCAACTAGCTAGAGAAAAAGGTAAGACAATGATTATTGAGGGGAGCCCAAGATCAAAAGGAAGTTTGAATGATTTTCTTCAAGCTATTGACATTGAAGAATCTCCTCTGGTATTAGGAGACTTAATTGAAGCAAATAAAGGTAAAACCAAAAAAGCCAAAACCTCTAAGAAGCTCAAATTTGATCAACAGGCTTCTAAATTTGTTTTTAAGTCAAGAAGACTCATGACAATGCATTCAAAAGAGATACAATAGGCACAAGTGGAAGCAAATGAGAGAGGGGAGGTAGTTATCACTCAATAAGAGGAACGTAGTTTTGAACAGTTGAAAATGAAACTAAAGCTAGCAAATCTTGAAATTTCCAAACCTAGAAAAACCTCAAGGAAACATGCAATCAAGGAAGCTCATTTTAACAAAATGGGTTCTCTATGGGAAGATAGAACAATTTAAATACTTGAAGTGGTTAGCTGTTATGCTCAATATTTCACCTGGATGATCCTTGCAATAAAAGAAGCAAGATACATTAGAAATATCAATGCAAAATTGAGAGCTAGAATCCGAATTATGAAGAGGAAAATCAAAGATCTGAGGATACAACTGAACCAGCCTGAAGGACATCCTCAGCAAGAAAAACTGCATAGCAAGGCTAAATCCTAAATTTTGATGTGGATCACCTTTTGAAGTTTACTTTGAAGAATGGTATCAATTTATTCAGTTTTGAATAGCCTCATAGCATATGGAAGAGTCATTTCAAAGGAAAGAAAGCTCAAGAATGTAAAATTTTGGCATAAAACTGTGTTTTTGAAATTACACAGCAGTTTCGTAGCGCGCTACGAAACTGCTCTAGCTACACATAATGGTTTTGTGGGCCAATTTTGAGAAGAAAAATGAAATCTTTTTGAATATGGGCTTCTGAAAAGGATTACTTACAAGGTGTAAGCATCAAGCAAGGGCAAAACAAGGAAAGGAAAGACATCTATGAACTCCAAGCATTATATTATGAAAATGGTCATTATTTCATATCTAGAATTGTTCATGATGCTTCAGGCAACATTAAAGGAGTTTTTCGTCTTACCATGTGTATAGGAGCAAGGTCTACATCATATGGAAAACAAGCTAATCCAATGCAATTTTTGTAATTAAGAGGAACAACAGGGATAATAAATTTCAAAGATCCTTTTGGAGACCAAAAGCAGAAAAACAAGAACATCTTCCTAATATCCAGGAACAGTTAAAGGATAACGCATCAAGGGTCAGCGGGGAGTTTAAAGCAACCACCAAAGCCAAACTGAAGAAGGCCACTTCTTAAAGGACAAGTTTGTATTGTAACCAATGCTACTACCAACATAATGAGGAGTTGCACTCCTAATTGTTTTAGGTCTCTAGAACTGCGAGTTAACAATCAGTTATATTAAATAGTTGGTTTTAAGTGTCAATAGGTGTCAAATTAGGAAGAATTTGAATTACCCTCATGTTGGAGTAAGAAATATAAGTCATGTAATGAACTCTATATATGGGAGAAAATATAATGTATCAAGGGTTGGAAATTTTCAGAGAAACACTCATATTGTGTCATTGTAGAAGATCATGTTTTTATGAATACAGATTTTGGCTCTACTTCTCAGGATTCAGAAAGAGTTCAATGGTGGCTTGTTTTATGTTTGTCCTTATTTCCTTATTTTCAATAGTATGAATGTATGATACTTAGAATTCATTGACATTCTCTAACTTCCTTCATACATTTATAGACTGTGTTTCCTACATGTCTCTATGTGTTAACTAATATATTGAACTTTTGATGCCTTGACTTCCATGCTCAGTTGATACTGTCATCATACTAAGCTTTTTTGACTCCATAAGCCCAATGGATTTTTATCGAGTTTGTTTCAACCATTCACACTTCTTCATTTGTTTAATAGAGGTAGCCATCTAATTGATTATCAAAATCTTTAACCTAGTGAGAGAGCCCTCTCAGGTTGAGGAGGCTAAGCCTCAACCAAAAGTTGGTTTGAAATAGTTACTCAAAGTCTTCTTGATTAGAAACCTATTAGGGATTGATTTTGTGATAACATAAGGAGTACCTAACAGGAAACCACAAGTCAATCTCCAATTAGCAGTTGGCAAGAGACCAAGTCACACTTAATGTGGGAATCTGCTGCATAAATATTGTGTTTTAGTCACCATTTTACATAACGTTTCTGACCACATGGAGGATAATTTTGGGAAATGGAAAGATTTTTTTAATTAAGGATGGGAAAAATAACAACAAATTCTTCCAGTTCTTACATGGGTGTAACAGATCGAGAGTTTCGAATGCATCTTCAAACCTCATTTTTCGCAATTCGTAAATTTCTTGTTTTAAGTCTTTTTTTTGTAGAGAATTTTATGGGAATATATGGAATAATTTGGGGAAACTTAGAGAGGTTTACATTCCAAAAAATATCACCTACAATAACCTCCTTCTGGTTTTACACAGGTATTATTGTTTGGGTGATATACAAAAAACATTGGCCCATTATACAGGCGCTACGCAGTTGGTGTGTAGTTGCTGTACACAGGTCTTCACAAGTTTTTGGTGGGTGCCATATGTTTGAGACTGAGTGGAATGAGGTGCTATTGAGTTAGGGTCTATGTTATAAAACCATTCATGATCCGTGTTCAATTTTGTGGATTCTTATGCCAACATGGCATGCTTCACAACTGCTACATAGCAGATATTTGATAGCTGATTATTATTTCTTATTTTTTATTTCTAAAGGCATGGTATGACGACTAGGATTAGGTTCTCATGGATTAGGATGAATTTTAAGATAGGATAGCATGATAATACCTAAGTTAGTTTTTGTTTTTCTACTAAAAGAAAAAACTGAAAATATGTTTAAGAACTTGCTACTTTTGTAATCAATTCGATGCACCTCATGGATCATAGATTCATTGTATCTCGACATGGTATTTTGGAGGTTGTAAGCATATTTAGTGCTAAATGATACAAGCTAGAAAGGGTTGGAGTGTTAGAGGCTAGGATTTACTATTCTGTAAATTGTAGATTTTTATGAATGAATAGAAGAAGGTAGGAGCTTGTTTGAGTAGGGATACCCATGTTGGATTTTATCAGTATGTTGTTTGCCTCTGTGATGTGATATTATCTATTTAGATCTACTTATATCTAATAGATCTAGGACGTTTATATCTTCATGCTCAGTTTGATGATTTTTTTAGAATTTGATCCATCTGATCCTGTTCTTGATCCAATGTAGAGACAAGGTATGTTCTTTATACCTTTTATGACTCATTTGGGAATAAACGATTCATGCAATGGATTGGAACATCACCCGGAGAAACTGTAATTAAATCCTGGTATTTAGAGTTTATGTGAAGGTGTGGCTGGGGCACACTAAACCTATTTTACATGCAATAGTACCTAAAATTTACTACTAGAAAAATATATGAAGGATCATTGGGCCAAGCGGGCTTTCCATAATAATTATGTCCTTAAATGAGTTTTCTCCAAATAAACTTTCTAAACATTATAAGTATTTTTCCTCTATGATGGATTGAATTCATACTCAATAGATGCTCAGTTTGTCATTTATACCTCATTCATCTTACCACTACAATAATTTTCAAAGATTAATGATAGATTTAACTATCTTTCCCCTATGATAATTTCCACCATATCCCTTATTCATTCTGATCTTCAAAAGTGCCTTGATCTTTATTTGACTTGTCCTCTACACCCACATTAAATAAATCAAACTTAAAGTCATTCTTTGATAATCATAACTAGCCTAAAACCTAGATCCCATCAGTCATTTAGTTGATTGATAGGATAACATAGTGAGAGATCCCTCTCCAAGGCTGGGGGGGATGGACCTTACTTTAAAAGAGGTTTGTGGTTACCTATGGGATTTCTCTCCTTGATGTAGAGAAATTTATGGAGTGCTAGCATATTGGCTCCATTGCCGCGGAGCAAAAGATTTCACGTTCCCCATGAAATATTTTCAAAGTTTCCGATTTGGCTATTGATGGTGGACAATAGTCATACATAGGATGTTTGAACCATTCACGATATAGAAGATCAACTATTCAGTTGGTGACTCCGCTAGGAAATTTCAAATCAGTTTTAGAGAAGAACATGATTTGTCAACAGAAGGATGGAAGAACAACATGTGAGAGTGAGGTACTTAGACCTTAATTTTTCACAGGATATAATTTTTGTTTTATCAATTACTTCATATCTTCTCTTGAAAATGTCAAAAAAAATATTCTATCTTCTGAATCCAAATGTAGAATGGAAATCTACATAGGAATCCCTTTCTGGCAATGTATATCATACTCTTGAAGCTACAAATGAATTTCCTTTTTGTGTTGGTTTCCCTGAAAAAGATACAAATGATAATCACAATCCAGTTGGTGCAACTTCGTGTCAGACCTTAGTCATGGCTCCTGCTCAGTATGTCCCATTAAATATGTCAGCCTCTTTCCATGAGTTACCATAGAACTATGGCCAGAGGCTCCCTCAATTTGATGGTACAGGTAAGGTCTCAATAAGGAATCATGTAGACAAAATCATTAACTTGATTGATCTGCAGGAAGTTGATTATGAGGTCATGAAATTAGGGATATTCTCTCAAATCCTTACGGGAGAAGTGAGGACGTGGTATAAAATCCTGACAATTGGAAGTATTCATTCTTTCCAATAGTTTGAACATGTTTTCATTAATAGGTGGGAAGTCAAACTGAGCCCTTTTCTGATTATGGATGAATATCAGAACCTAAAGAGGTAGTGTAGTGAGACAACCCATGGATTCTTAACTAGATTTAATAGAGTTTTTAATGCTATACCATCAAATAAAAAACCTCCTCCCAGATTCGCTGTGCTTCATTTTCAAGATGGTTTCAAGGCTGAGATTGCTTATAAACTCAGAGAGAGGAACCTTTCCACATTGGAGGACATGTAGAAATTCATGGTTGATGTGGAAACCAATATGTTGGTAAAAAGGGCTGGTATGGAAGCTAAAAGGAAGGAAGCAGTGAAGGAGGAAATTTCTCCATTGTGAGACCATAAGCTGGACATAGTGATGAAAACCATGGAAAGGATGATGGAAAAATTCACCTTGCAAAATGAACCTGCTATCTAAAAAAATTGAAGAAAGCCTCTCTGCCAAGAAAAGTTGGCAGAAAGAGGAGAGATTGGTTATTTGTCTGACAAGGAGTTAGACATTACTACTTTTATTTTTTCATTTGAATATATTCTTGAAGAATAACCATCACTATGCACTCAACAAGAGGACACTAAAACTTGTAGAATTGAGACTTATGTGATCTGTCATAGTTATAAGAAATTAGCTTCTGCGTAAATCACATAAAAATGACCTTTGTCGACGCGTTTCGAACCAACTAGTGTGGTTCATCGTCAGGACAAGTTGAAGACCCAGATCTGGCCTAGCAATTTAAATACACTGAGCAGAGACTCCAACGGCTATAAAACGGCTAACTTTGACCCTAAGACCTAGCCCAACTTAAATTAATAAATTTAACATTATTATTAGTGAAATTAGGTGTGTTGACTAGAAACTTACGTGATTCATTTAATCGGATAACATTAGGTTATTAATAAATTAATATTCAAAATTAACTAATAGTTTGAATGATTTCTTTTATAATATTAAAATTAATTATATAATAATCTATTTCTAGAAATTAGAAAAATTAGGTATAATTAATAGTAATTTACCTAATTAAATAACATTAAGATAATAATAAACTAGTACCAATGGTTATTATACATTCATTAATTGGTTAAGTGATTTCTTTATAAGAAGTAATTTGGGTTACATAACTAAGTTACCTATTCTTATTCCAAAAAATAATAATATTTTCAAAGGTAATTTCAAAAACAATCATAAAATAAATAATTTCAAGGTAATTAAACACAATAAGTATTTATTTAATAAATTATAACCTAAATATATACTAGAATTATATACTAAAGGTATGTTAACTTATATAAAAACTATATTGCTTACCATTGATGTAATATTAAATGTATTTCTGTTTATAAGAATTATTACATTTACCACTTATTAATATTATTATTATTCATAAGAGGTTAGAGTTGAAAATTAAAT
>APFE031204923.1:35405-48139 GCA_000404065.3 Pinus taeda
TTTAATATTATAAAAGAAATCATTCAAACTATTAGTTAATTTTGAATATTAATTTATTAATAACCTAATGTTATCCGATTAAATGAATCACGTAAGTTTCTAGTCAACATACCTAATTTCACTAATAATAATGTTAAATTTATTAATTTAAGTTGGGCTAGGTCTTAGGGTCAAAGTTAGCCATTTTATAGCCGTTGGAGTCCCTGCTCAGTGTATTTAAATTGCTAGGCCAGATCTGGGTCTTCAACTTGTCCTGACGATGAACCACACTAGTTGGTTCGAAACGCGTCGACAAAGGTCATTTTTATGTGATTTACGCAGAAGCTAATTTCTTATAACACTAAAACTTATCAGTTAGAAGAAAGTAGACAGCTTGCATGTACCAACAATGAAAGCAGTGAGCTTGCATCTGCTAGCAATAAAGAATTTAACGAAAGTATTGAATTAGGTGATCGATCTCGTAGCTTTGATGTGAAACAAAAAGGAAATGATGAATTTGATGACATTAATGATTTACCTTTATGTTATGTGCATTGGAATTGATCAAAAAAACTATAAGATCACCAAGAAAGTAGAGAGGCAATCTCAAATTAGCATAAATTGGTAGCAATCCTTGCCCATATATGATGCCCCTATTATCTGTTACATGAAAGACCCCCTCAATCGAAACTTACAGCCATTGAGTAATTATGAGATTGAAGATCATGTAGTATCTTTGGAACGAATACACAATGAATTGTAACAATCTTCTTTAATTATCAATGATCCATTAGCCAATTATTTGGATGGTTTTTACAGTCAGATTGTTCCTCGATTATTTAGGCTTGCGCTTCAAAACAAGGTTAAGGAAGATTTTATTCAACAAACATCCTTTTTCTCTTGTCCAACAATAGTTCCATCATATTCATTACAAAGGTCACTGAAAAATTTGCAGCCCTGTCATAATAGATATAAGTTGAATTTGTAGGAAACCAATGTTGCAAATCAAGATTTATCATAAAATAATTGCAATCTACCAAAGGAGCTAGAATTAAATGTGCATTCCTATGAGGATCCTTTTTCCGCATTCTTGAAGACACCTAGTGGGCTCATGTTCTTTAATCTCACCGTAGTTGAAATTGTTTGTGAGTTTTTGTGGGAGTTGTCATTCATTAGTTTTCCCATTTTTATTGGGAGCAAACACATGCATGAAATTCAACTAATGGATAAGATGCTTGCATTGTCGCACTAGTTGTTTGAATCAAGCAACTTGTGGATTAGTTGAGTGAACAATATAACATGTGTCAGTAGTTATCGCTGGGATTTGAATCCTGAAGTGAAGGCCCGAAGGTATCAATGCTTTGATACCATAAATAAATGAGTCTATTAAATAATTATTTATGAGTTAGTAGCCATTTTTTGTTAGTTCACTCAGTTAAAGTTTTCAGTCTGTTAGTCATCTTTTGAGTTTTGTACATTGATCCTGTTGCCCAATGGATAGGCCTCTGTTCTGTGTTGTTGTTATTAGCACATCATAGGAGGCTCCCATTCCAAATGGAGCCGATGTTAGAGTCAGTTAGTTTTCAGGTTTTGAATGTCTTTGAATAGATAAGTTTTCTATCATGGAATAAGTCGAACTCACAAAAATGTTTACTCTCACAAGTTCGACCGATCACTGCCTAAAAATTGCCATGAATCTGGTCGTCAAAGTTTTGGTTGATAGCGTGAAAAGGTGTTGAGTCTTTGGGAGTTGTCATCAAAATTTTTAAGTCAAGAGGTTCGTGTCAAAATGAGGGTCTCTTAGAAGGTTTTCCTGAACACGCATTTACAGTCAGGGGGATTATGTTCAAATCAACATGGCTTTAAAATATCACACTTCTTTCCCTCTTCTAATATCCCCTTTTCCCCTCAAGACTCATCGATTGTATACTAATTCCCCATTGCCTATTCTTGTTTTCCCTTATCCTATTATTCTATCCCTTAACCTTACCTATCTTATCCCCTTATCCCTTTATTTCCCTTTTAAATTATTTCCCATTGCTAATAGACCCCAACTATGATATCCCTTATTCTATAGTATGCCTAATCCCCCTTGACAAACCATCATTGCACATGGTGAGATAGCATCACCCATGTACCCCATACACAAGGCCACCTCATCATACTAAAATCTATTACCCAAATACTCCTATGCACCCATTCTCTAATATCATTATCCTTCAAATGGAGCAGATTGACCGAGTGCATTTTGAAGAAGACACAATGCAGTTTGAAGAAGACCCCAAGATTACAAAAATTAATGTGGCTCTCGCTAAGTACTAGTTGAAGATAACATTTCTGAAAAGAAAAAAAAATGGAGTTGAGAGAGGCAACTCAAAAAATTTCTTAACAAAAGGAAAGTGTGAAGATACTGTCCACTTATATTGAACAAGAGAAAAATAAGTAGGTTCAAGTTGAACAACAACCCAAGAAGCTTGAGATGGAGTCTAGTAGGCTTACTACAAGAGCACCAAAGTTGAAACAAGGATGGCTAGAACAAATGTACGAAGTGGCCCAATAATAAAAATGGTTAGAATTTGACCGATGGAAGGAGTACCTAACAGGAAATTGTAGGTCAATGTGCAGTTAGCAGTTGGCAAGAAACCAGGTCACACTCACCATGGGAATCTGGTGCAAAAATACTCTCTTTTAGTCACCATTTTTCACAAAGGTTTGCGACCACATGGAGGATAAATTTTGGAAAATCGAAGACGATTTTCTCAAGGATGGACCAAATAACAATAACCTCTTCTAGGTTTTTCACAGGTATAACAGATCAATATTTTCGAATGCATCTTCAAACCTCATTTTTTGTACTTCGTAAATTTCCTATTTTAAGGCATTATTTTGCAGAGAATTTTTTTGGGAATATGGGGAAGAATTTGGAGAAGAAAAGAGATGTTTATCTTCACAAACATATCTCCTAAAATAACCTCCTTTCGTTTTTACACAAGTATTACTATTTGGGAGATATATCCAAAACATTGGGCCGATGTGCAGGCGGTACGCAGTCGGTGTGCAACTACTACACAAAGGTCTTCATGAGTTTTTGCAGGCTGCCATCTATCGAAGAATGAGTGGAATGAGGTGTTTCTAATTTGGGATCTAGGTCAGACAACCATTAATCACTAAGGTGTTCGATTTTGTGGAGACTTATGCCAACATGGCATGCTCGAGAGCCACTGCACATCACGGATTTGGTAGCTGACTATTGTTTCTTATTTTTTATTTCTAAAGGCATGGTACGATGAATAGGATAATATTCTAATGGATTATGATGGTTTTAAGGTAGGATAGCATGATAAGATCTGAGTTAGTTTTTGTTTTTCTACTAAAAGAAAAAACATAAGATATGTTTAAGAACTTGCTACTTTTGTAAACAATTCGACCCACGTCGTGGATCAGAGATTCATTGTATCTTAACATGGTATTTTTGGAGGTTATAAGGCTATTTAATGCTAAATGATACAAGCTAGAAAGGGTTGGAGTGTTAGACGCTGGGCTAACAGGCAAAGCAAAAATGGAATGGCTAACATCATTAGATATGGGACCTTTGACCACAAAAATTATGGCCAACCTTCTACTAGTTGAGGTGGATAGTGACTCAATAATCAATATATAGTCTATATTTTTCCCATAAGGTTATAACAAGGAGAGACGAACTAAGAATCACATATTATCATGGATTTTCTCAACCTCCATTCTAAATATTAGAATTAATTCATTTATAGATATGTCACTATGCTAGAGTGAGAAAAGGGGAAGAATTGGAGAATCATAGTTGTGTTTTGTTAAATTTCTATTAATACAATATCCTTGATTCTTGCGCAATTAATATGTGTGTAATTCATTGATGCATAACCTTTCTATTTTAACAAAAATCAAGAGTTTTGTATTGCACATTTAACATGTGCTAGGTTTAAGGAAGTAAGGCCCCCTCCTTAGTCAAGTATTACTTGTACTTTAGCATAAATTAGTTTGCCTTCATTACAATTTATCTAAAGTAGATAATAATTTTTTTTCATTACAATTTATCTCAAGTAGATTACAAATTTATTTTCTTTCATAGTCTTTTCTTACTAGTTTTATTTCTACAATTCAATAATTTATTGGCTTGAAGATTTCTTGTTAAATTTCTAGTCTAACAATATCTAGTGTTGTATCATTTAATAAAATATTTGTAACAAGTGCGTTTGCACTATAGAATTGAGGATTGAATGAATAATTTGATCAAGTCACAATTTTCTTACTTTCTTATAAGTTTGTTTAATTTTCTGAAGTGTATTTACTTTCCTCCAATGCTCTCCTTTCTTCCAATTTAGATCATATATCCCGTCCTTCAAGTGTGTTTCATTTGATGAAGTGGGTTTAATCCCCCACAATTCTCTACTTTCCTGAAATTTAAATTAGATCTCCTTTCCTACAAGTGTATTTCATTTTATGAAGTGTGTTCACTTTCTTGCAATTCTCTTATCCTTTCTGCAAGAGTGTTTCCTTGATGCTTGTGGGGAAATCTATTTAGTTCATAAGACTTATATCAATAACATGAAGTTTGTTTCTAGTGTGGTCATGAATGTTTTGGCTTGTGTGATTTCATTGTCCACTTCCGAGATGGAAATGTGATGTAGAAATGTGTCATGGTAGAAAAAATAAGTCAGAAAATATTTTAGTTTCTATCAAACAATAAACAACCTCTCTCGCCTTTAAAATAAGTCTTGATCCCTCTTACACCATAAATCAATGAACACCTTAACAAATTATGCCAGAGTAGATGTAAAAGAAAACTAATTAAATAAAGAGTAAAGGAAAAAATCCATGTCTAGTGAGGTGACACAAGAAACTTCCTTGTGCCTATGGACACTATCTAGTAGTGAAGCAATGCTTTTGATTTGTGGAGTGGCTAAGAAACACTAGAAAATCACCTTAAAATTCTAAACACCATAAAGCCTCTATCTTGTTCTCTACATTATTGTTGAAGAATGACATATGTGAGCTCTTGATCTAGTGTTTAAAGACTAACATGACCTAGCTATGAAGATAGGTGAATGGAATATTTATAAATGGTGAAGTAGCTTGGTATTTAGTTCAATACTTGCTTCATTTTATTTTAAGAATCAATGTATTACCATATGTTTGATGGTTCACCATTTGTTGTAGCAGCTACAACACCACACAAAATTTTATCCTAACACCCAAATTTTGTGTCCCCTTATTCTTTTCAACATTTCAATGGTTATGTGTGTCTCAAATTGATAAGATTTTTCAATGAACCAACTACCATCAAACCCTTTGGTTGTTGATGTTTTCACGAGGCACTATGCCCATCATTGCTTTGACTTCGTTTATGTTATTTTCAATGTAATATGTGTTGTTAAGGTGTTTCTTAATTAGGTAATCTGAAAGGAATTAGAATTCATAAGCATGAATTTATATTTCATGAGTGAAGATGGGATGCTTACTTCACCTTCACCTTAGTTCTCATTCTTTAAGAATGCATGAGGGTTGGGGTGATTGCTACTTCAATGATGCAATTTTAAAGCTTCATATATCCACCCCATATATTGTTAATTATAAGCATGCATCATGTGTTGTTGGCTATATTGCATCTTCAATTATCATGCCCTAGTTTTCATCTTCAAGCCTCAAGCTCCATGAGAATTTCATTGCGTTTTGAGTCATATTAATTGAAGCATCATGTTAGAAGCTAGATTGCACATCAATCTCATCAAGTTAGCTTATGAATTTGAATATTTAATTGGTTTCAAGCATGAGATTATGTTTCGAAATTAATGCAAACTCCAACACCTTATTGTTGGCTATCGGATATTATTTTCTTTCAAAGGGATTATGATGATCCAAAACTTGAATTATAATGTATCTACTTGAAAGAGGGTTTGTATATGTATTGTCATGAACTAGTTGGTGAGGTTTCAAATTGCTACATTATGCATTAAACTTGTCTCAAGAGAATCGATTACCAACACATTTATTACATATACTTGAAAATTATTTGGAGGCTTATTTTGGAGTCTCTCTTTTAGTGTGCATATGAGGCTTCGACATTCAAGTTAAAAACCACTTATCTTTATCTCTATCTCATATAAAGAATTAAAGAGTTCCAATTTTACATAAACATGTTATTGATGATTAATGTTAATTATTCTTACATGAGGTCCCTTCCTATGGGCTAAGGTTTCTCAATAGTCAATGAGCCATACAAGGCAAAAGGAAAAAAAAAAGCTTCATAAGATGGTAGCTAATAAATGGCACCAAAGAATCCAATATGCAAGAGAAATGAAGGATCTGATACACATGTTGCGATGAGGTTATTTCAAGGTTGTAAAGTTGTAAAGGCTATATGATGGCCTCCCGCCATTTCCGAAATGACCAAGGTGACAAGACGTGGCGTCCTGAATGTATTTACTGTTGACTTAAATTCCTGGTATGTTCTCTCGGTAATTGTTTTAGGGTTTTTACTGGACCCGTCGGTTAACACTCTACACCTGCCGGTTCTCTCCTATACGGTCTCGGGCCTTTTGTCAACTGTTGTCCCGCTCATTTGTCATTTGCACTTTTTTCCACTATGCCGAGTTCTGTTCTGCTCTGTGGGAGCTCTGTTACCTCTGCCATTCTGGTCTCTGTGTTGATATTATGGGCATTCTCGGCCCTTTGATGCTCTCGAGGTAGTGTTTCAATGGTTTATGGAGGCGATTCTTCTTTGCACAGGGTTTGTATTTTGGTTACAGGTTTGTTAGTTCAATTTTGTTGTTTGAATGTCGTCTCTATTCAATTAACTGATTGAGCTCGCCCCATGACAGGATTCCCTCCAGGCTCGCGCTCTTCGACTCGGATGCCAAGGTAATTTCTCGTTCTGGTTAAACTTTCTTGTCCCTTATTTCTCCGACCCTAATGCACTCATTCCGGGTCTTCAGGTTATGGAGGTTGTTCGTCTCCTCGATTCTGTCTTCTCAGCTACAGGTAAAGCTCTGTGCTTTTACCCTCACCTGTTGGTCGTTTTCTTAACGTTTATTTATGCCTGTAGATGTTCTAACCTGCTCTCATTTTGTTGCAGATGGTTCGATACCGCCGGCCTCTGGAGCTCGATGGATTCCACAGCTTCTATCAGTCACTTGCATCTTCCAGCGCCTCCTTACGGGTAGGGTCCTTCCATTTAGCTAGGCTGTATTCTTTAGGGGTTCTGAGACTTGTTTTAGTGTTGGACTGTCACCTGAGCGGTGAAATAGATAGGTTTTCCTTTGGTTCTGTGTAACCCTCTTGGGTCCTGTATGTTGGTCTTTCACTTTGAAGTCTTTGTATTTAAATACTGTTGTTCCGTCGTCGAAACTCTGTTTTTGGAAATGGGTGTTCGATAGGTTTCAACCCTCGTCCTGCCAGTTGGTTTTTAATTGATTTTTCAAGATGGGTATTCGATTTATTCGAACCCTCACCTGTAATGTTGTTATTTATTTAATATAAACCCTCACTCACATGGTTTCCGTTTGGTAATCCCTCGCCATGAATGATCACTTGATGCTGTCTGGTTATGTTGTTCTCTTGCTCGAAAACTCGGTTTCGAATGGAATTTTCGTTTTGAAGGCCGTGAATGCCTAGACTGTATTTGATTTATTTATAATAATTGATGAAATGTTACAAATTGTTTGATTGCATTCTGACAGTTGTGTTGATCATAAATAGTTGGGGTTATATGGATTACCTGAAAGATTGTTTGCGTTCTCGAGTTCTCGTCCTCCTTTATCTGGGCGTGATATAGTTGACAATGCCTGCTCTCCTTGGGAATATTAGCTATCTCGTTATTCACGAATTCTCGTCCTCGGATGTAATATGTTTGGTAGCGCCTGCTCTTCTTATGAATGTTTCCTGTCTTACTGTTCCAACGTAATTTGTTACACAGTGTTTATATATTGATGCATGAAAATTAGTTTACACAGTGGTGATTGTAATAGAGAGTATAAAAATAATGATTTATTCTGAAATGATTGTGACTTTCTTTCTCTGTTTGAGGAATCCTTTACAATTCTTATCTTTTTCCTTTTATTCCCGTGAGGCATAACTGTTCTTTGCTCAAGTAGAACTGCCCCAACAGAATTGATAACTGTCCAGCAACTTATAGCTGTATTTAACTAACACATTTCATAAAGACACTAATTAACTATCAACGTACTTTCTGATGCTAATTCCTATTTAAAAATAACAGTTCACAATTTTTAATTTACCTGGTCCTATCGACCTTCTAAAAAATAAAACAAGTAAATAAAATAAGCTAACTGACAAGTTTGACACCTGTCCAGCTATGCATGTATGACTGTGTGTTCTTGTCTTCCATGAGACCGTCAACCACCTTCTGTCTCCTCAGAGCTGGATGCTCCTGCATCAGGCTCCCGGGGTGGCAAAAAGTCATGGCTCCGTTCCATGAGGTCGTCGACAGAATAGCCTGCTTTCTGTATCTGTGTCGCATTAAGCCACGAACTGTCCTCTATCGGACGGTTCTTCCATTTTACCAAATACCGCAAATACTTTTTCCTGTGTGTGCGCTTAGCTACCTGTGTGTCTAGAATCCCTTCGATCTCAATGGGTGGTGCCATCGGCATCTGTCTCGTCCATGAATCTCCTTCACAATTGGTGTCCCGCGGTGGCTCTGCTACTGCATTATCTGCTGAGCCTGTGACATAAGGAAACAGATCTGCCACGTTAAAAATAGGGGAAATACCGATCCCTGGTGGCAACTATAACTCATAGGCATTTGCAGAAAATTTGCGAATGATTTTACAGGGCCCAATTTTCTTGAATTTCAGCTTGCTGTACTCTCGTTTTGGAAACCGTTCCTTACGTAAGTACGCAAGGACTTCATCCCCTACGTTGAACTGAACTTCCCGATGCTTTGTATCAGCTCACTGTTTATACCTCTGACTGTTGTCCTGTAATTTCAATTTGACCTGTTCATGCAAATTGCTCATAGCTTGGGCGAAATCTTCCCCATCAGCGCTCCATTTCTCAAGTTTCCCCAAATCTCGTAACTCATGCACTCCTCGCGGATGCATGCCGTACAGAATCTGGAACGGACTGTAACCTGTGCTGCGGTTAGGGGAATCGTTGTATGCGAATTCCGCCTGAGCAAGTACACGGTCCCAAGTCCGGGAATTTTCACCTGTTAGACTTCGAAGTACATTTCCCAGACTTCGGTTTACTACCTCCATTTGTCTATCCGTCTGTGGATGATAAACGGAGCTGAACTGCAACTAGGTATTCAACTTTTTCCATAGAGTTCTCCAAAAATGACCGTTGAACTTCACATCTCTGTCAAAGATGATGGATCTTGGAAGTCCATGCAACTGCACAATCTTAGTGAAGAAAAGATGTGCTATGTAAGTAGCATCGCTGGTTTTCCTGCATGGTACAAAGTGTGCCATTTTCGAAAATCGGTCTACCACAACCATTACTGAATCGAAGCCTCATTGTGTCTTCGGCAAACCCAGTACAAAATCCATACTAACTGAATCCCATGGTCGACTAGGAATGGGTAATGGCATATAAAGTCCAGTGTTCTGACTGTGACCTTTTGCCAGTTGACAAATTTTACACCTAGTCACGTACCTCTGCACATCCCGCTGCAACTTTGGCCAGAAATAAAAATGCTGTACCTGAGCAATCGTTTTATCAATACCGAAATTGTCCAGCCAGGCCTCCACTGTGTTTTTCCTGTATAATGTTTTCCCGCATAGAACAGTTGGGAATACACAACTGCCCACCCTTAAACAGCAATCCTTCCTATAGATTATATTCTAACCACATGCTGTTATTTCGTAACAACAGGTTTTGGCAAGCCTCATAGGCCTCCCTAAACTTGGTGTCGGTCGGATACAACTCTTTTAAATGTTCAAAGCCCAAAATCTGCATCTTGCTCTCCTGTAGAAGCAACCTTCTTCTACTCAGTGCATCTGCCACCTTATTTGATTGCCCACTAATGTGTTTTAGTACAAATGTAAAACTTTGCAAGTACTCAACCCAAGCTGCATGCTTATGGTTCAATTTATGCTGCTGCATAATGTACTGTAACGTAAATTATAAGAATTAAACAAACTCGTTACCTAACCAATAATGTCGCCAATGTTCAAAGTTGCCAATGGCTAAACTCCTTGTCGAGTTGAGTATTTCTGCCTGCCTCATTTAGCTTTCACTGAAATAAGCAACCGTCCTGTCTTTGACAAGGACTGCCCAGGCCGTACCACTGGCACGGCAACGAACTTGAAAAGTTTGTTGAAATCAGCAGTCTTAACACTGGTTTTTTCAGTAATCTTCTTCTCAAGATCTGAAACTATTTTCTTCTTGCTTCAGCCAGTGAAATGCTGGTTTATTTTTTTTGATTGTATCCAAATTGGTGCACAAATCTCGCTGAAATTTCTGTAAACTTCCTGTAAAAACTGGCTAGTCCGTGGAAACTTCAGACTTCAAATAAACTTTTCGGAGAAGGCCAGCTAACTATAGCTGTCACCTTTTCTGGGTCCATTTTTAATTCATTTTCTGCGATGACAAAACCCAGATACACTAATTCTCGCTGAAAAAAAGTACACTTCTTTAGATTAATTAGCAGCTTGTTTTGCTGCAACTTCTTCAACACACTCTGCAAATGTCTGATATGTTCCTCTTTAGTCTTGCTAAAAATCAGAATGTCATCCAGGTAAACTATTACAAACTTACCATTAAATTCTTTCAGCACTTCATTCATCAGGCGCATGAACGTGCTGGGAGCGTTGCTCAAACCAAATGGCATCACCAGCCACTCATATAAGCCTTCGTTCGTCTTGAAAGCGGTCTTCCATTCATCTCCTTGCCGAATCCGGATCTGGTGATATCCACTTTTCAAGTCAATCTTCGAAAAGTAAGCCACTCCACTCAAACAATCCATCATATCGTCCATCCTCGGTAAGAGAAACCTGTACCTAACAATAATTTTGTTAATAGCCCTGGAATCTATACACATTCTCCACTCTCCTCCTTTCTTTGGAGCCAAAACAGTTGGTACTGCACATGGGCTCATGCTCTCTCGAATCAAACCTTTGTCCAACAACTCCTGGACCTGTTTCCTGATTTCTTCATGGTCTTTAGGACTCATGCGATAAGCTGCTTTATTTGGTAGGCTTTCCCCTGGTATAAAGTCAATACAGTGACTAATACCTCTCCTTGGTGGCAATTCATCTGGAAGGTCATCTACCACAATGTCTCCAAAATCCTGCAGCAACTTCTGAACTTCTTCAGGCAAATCCGAAATCTGTGTATGAAGTACCACTGCCTTTGGTCTCCTTATGACAGCAAAGTTTATTTCGCTGTCCTCAATCTGTTTTATAAACTCTTTTCTGCCTAACAGCAGTGCTTTCACCCCACTAGCTTCTGCTGTAGTTTCCTCCTTGATGGGTACAAGTGTATGCTTGATCCCGTCTTTAACAAACTTATAGCAGTTGGTTTTTCCGTCATGAACTGCACTTCTATCAAACTGCCAAGGTCGCCCCAACAGTAAGTGACAGACGTCCATTGGCATGACATCCCAAAGGATCTTGTCCTTATACTTACCTATCTGACACTCCACCTCACAATGTTCGTCAACTAACAGTTGACGCCCTTTCTGCAGCCACGACACCTTGTAGGGAGTAGGATGCTTTAGCTTCTTCAATCCCAGCTTTTCTACCATCTCTACAGCTACTAAATTGTCGGTACTCCCACTGTCAATGATTAATTTACAGAATTTACCCCGTGACTTGCAAACAGTGCGAAACAAAGCCTTTCGCTGATCCGGTTCTGCAACCTCTTTTGGTGGTTTTAACAACACTTTATTTAATACCAACGCTTCACCTGTTTCCGGTGTGTTCTCTGCTTCTTGAGGTGTCTCCTCAACATCCTCTGGCTGAGCAACATAGGTTCCTCTTCCACCTGCTGGTTCACCTTTAGGACAGTCATATGACTTGTGTCCCAATTTGTGACAACGATAGCACTGGACAGTTCCCCTGCCTCGACCAAATCCTCGCCCTCACTGAGCTGGTCGTCCTTCCCTGGTGCTGTTGTCCTTCTCTGTTGTGCCAACAGATTTGGAACTGCTGCCCTCTTCATTTGAGCCTATACCTCTACCTCTGCCATAAACCTTGCCTTTTCCCCTGCCAGATCCACCTCCTCTCTTGGCATTCTGTTTCCTGTTAATTTTCTCCTCTGCCTTCAGTGCAAACTGATAGGCCTCATCCAACGTTTGAGGTGAGAGGATACCGATTTCATCCAAAATCCCCCCCCTCAAGCCATTCACAAATCTGGCTATTTTTTCCGACGTATCTTCCACATATCCCACTCGTAAATTCAACTTATAGAATTCCTCCGTAAACTCCCTAACAGTCATTCCTCTTTGCTTCAAATTCTGTACCTGTCTGTACAACATGATCTGGTAATCTTTTGGCAGGAACTTTTCTTTCAGTTTTGCCTCCATTCTGGCCCACTTCTTTATAGGCTGTTTGTGTAGCCTCTTCCTCTCCGCCTGAACGCTGTCCCACCACAAGGATGCATGCCCTTTTAGCTTGGTGGCGGCGAACTTCACTTGTTTGTCCTCACTGGTTTCCTCAAACTCAAAAAATTTATTTACTTCACTCAGCCAATCTAATAACACATCTGCAGACAAACTCCCGTCATAAGTAGGTAACTCATGCCTTGGCTTATGACTG
>APFE031204923.1:48387-62819 GCA_000404065.3 Pinus taeda
TCTTCCTCTTCCTCTTCCTTCAGCTTCCACCTGTTCCATTAGTTCTAACTCAAAACCTAGCTCTGATACCACTTATGATGGCCTCCCACCGTTTCCGAAATGACCAAGGTGACAAGATGTGGCGTCCTAAATATATTTACTGTTGACTTAAATTCCTGGTACGTTCTCTCGGTAATTGTTTTAGGGTTTTTACTGGACTCGTCGGTTAACACTCTACACCTACCGGTTCTCTCCTATACGGTCTCGGGCCTTTTGTCAACTGTTGTCCCGCTCATTTGTCATTTGCACTTTTTTCCACTGTGCCGAGTTTTGTTCTGCTCTGTGGGAGCTCTGTTACCTCCGTCGTTCTGGTCTCTGTGTTGATATTATGGGAATTCTCGGCCCTCTGATGCTCTCGAGGTAGTGTTTCAATGGTTTATGGAGGCGATTCTTCTCTGCACAGGGTTTGTATTTTGGTTACGGGTTTGTTAGTTCGATTTTGCTGTTTGAATGTCGTCTCTGTTCAATTAACTGATTGAGCTCGCCCCATGATAGGATTCCCTCCAGGCTCGCGCTCTTCGACTTGGCTGCCAAGGTAATTTCTCGTTCTGGTTAAACTTTCTTGTCCCTTATTTCTACGACCCTAACACACTCGTTCCGGGTCTTCAGGTTATGGAGGTCGTTCGTCTCCTCGATTCTGTCTTCTCAGCTATAGGTAAAGCTTTGTGCTTTTACCCTCACCTGTTGGTCGTTTTCTTAACATTTATTTATGCCTGTAGATGTTCTAACTTGCTCTCATTTTGTTGCAGATGGTTCGATACCGCCGGCCTCTAGAGCTCGATGCATTCCACGACTTCTATCAGTCACTTGCATCTTCTAGCGCCTCCTTACGGGTAGGGTCCTTCCGTTTAGCTAGGCTGTATTCTTTAGGGGTTCTGAGACTTGTTTTAGTGCTGGACTGTCACCTGAGCGGTGAAATAGATAGGTTTTCCTTTGGTTCTGTGTAACCCTCTTGGGTCCTGTACGTTGGTCTTTCACTTTGAAGTCTTTGTATTTATATAATGTTGTTCCGTCGTCGAAACTCTATTTCTGGAAATGGGTATTTGATAGGTTTGAACCCTCGTCCTGCCAGTTGGTTTTTAATTGATTTTTCAAGATGGGTATTCGATTTATTTGAACCCTCGCCTGTAATGTTGTTATTTATTTAATATAAACCCTCACTCACATGGTTTCCGTTTGGTAATCCCTCGCCATGAATGATTACTTGATGCTGTCTGGTTATGTTGTTCTCTTGCTCGAAAACTCGGTTTCGAATGGAATTTTCGTTTCGAAGGCCGTGAATGCCTAGACTGTATTTGCTTTATTTATAATAATTGATGAAATGTTACAAATTGTTTGATTGCATTCCGACAGTTGTGTTGATCATAAATAGTTGGGGTTATATGGATTACCTGAAAGATTGTTTGCGTTCTCGAGTTCTGGGCGTGATATAGTTGACAACGCCTGCTCTCCTTGTGAATATTAGCTATCTCGTTATTCACGAATTCTCGTCCTCGGATGTAATATGTTTGGCAGCGCCTGCTCTTCTTATGAATGTTCCCTGTCTGTGTTCCAACGTAATTTGTTACACAGTGTTTATATATTGATGCATGAAAATTAGTTTACACAGTGGTGATTTTAATAGAGAGTATAAAAATAATGATTTATTCTGAAATGACTGTGATTTTCTTTCTCTGTTTGAGGAATCCTTTACAATGCTTATCTTTTACCTTTTATTCCCCTGAGGCATAACTGTTCTTTGCTCAAGTAGAACTGCCCCAACAGAATTGATAACTGTCGAGCAACTTATAACTGTATTTAACTAACACATTTCATAAAGACACTAATTAACTACCAACCTACTTTCTTATGCTAATTCCTATTTAAAAATAACAGTTCACAATTTTTAATTTAACTGGTCCTATCCACCTTCTGAAAAATAAAACAAGTAAATAAAATAAGATAACTGACAAGTTTGACACCTGTCCAGCGATACATGTATGACTGTGTGTTCTTGTCTTCCATGAGACCGTCAACCACCTTCTGTCTCCTCAAAGCTGGATGCTCCTGCATCACTATACAAATTATTGCAGGGAACATTGCAAAGGCTATACAAATTATTGCATGGAACATTGCAAAGGCTATACGTTAGAGCTGCAGTGGCCACTTATTAATCATTAATGCACAGGGTTGTATTTCCAATGCATGCGAAGTTGTAAAGATTAAGCCTATATTCAATGCTGCTAAAGGTGGTATATGGTGCTGCAAAAGTTTATATTATTCACCGCCAGAGGTTACATATAAAATGAATGAAAATGTTATGTTCTATATTGCAATGGCTACTACGTTGGATGGAAGGTCAATTTAAAGACAATTTGAAGGTGTCTGATGCAATATGTTCCTTACGCTTTGACTACATTTAAGACATGTATGCTCATAATTTTGTAGGGTTTGCATGTGGTTTCATATTGGGAATGATTTTATTATTCAGACACCAAGAACTTGGTCGTTGACCAAAAGACATTTTAAGACAGAAACAAGAGCGTTGAGAAATCATTCAAAAGTTATGTTCATAATCCTTCAAAAGTTGCGTTGATAATCTTTCAAAAGGAGTGTTGACAATCATTGGAAAGGAATGTTTAGAACCCATACAAAGGTTACGTTGGAGTCAAATTTGAACACTTTTTTGCAAGTATATTAAAATGTGTTGAAGGGATATAAAGGTTGCATTTAAAACCATACATATCAATGCATGCAAAGGACTATATTTCAAACACAAGAAACAGTATTTCAATGTTGCTAGGACTATATACGAACGCATGCAATCAATGCATAATATTAAATGATGCAAAGTTACGTATCAATGCGCAAGAAATTATATATTAAAATTCTTCGCAAAGTGAAATATAATGGTGCAAAGGTTTATGTTATTTGCTGCATTTAATGGTCATACAAATAACGCAAAAGAATATGATAAACTGTTTGTTAAATAGACTATATAAAATATTCTGCATGGAAGGATAAATTAAAGTATGTTGAGAATAATAAATGAAAGTGCGTTCAAAAGGAGCATTAAAACCATTTAAAGGCAGCGTTTAAGGCCGATGTAAAGGCAACATAAATGCAAAGATAATTTCCATTAAACACAAGCAAAATTTACATTAAACGCAGGCAATATATAATGTATTCAAGGCATGTGATAGGATGTTTTAAAGTTGCAATGGTTATATTATTCTCGGCCAAAAAAAAGGAATAATACATTACTTGCAAAGGGATAATCAAAACGCTGAACTGGATATATATTAAAATGCTGTGTTGGGGGGGTAACGCAAGGAATAATTACATTTCGCTGGAATGATAATACAAACAGTGCGATTGTCATCAAAAGCAATGGGGGTGATATATCAGCATATGCAAAGATTATACAGACGTTGTGATGAAGGTAAAACCATGCAATGCATTGAAGAAGAAATATTTCAAGTACATTAGATAGATATTGCATTGCGTTGGAGAAATTTACAAAATGCATTGGGAGGAGAAATATTACACTGCATTGCAAAGGTGGTAAAAGTAGTGTATCGCAGAGATAAAGCAACACATTGAGATAATAAATTAAATCAGTACATTGAATAATAATTAAATTAGTGCATTGAAATCATGATGCAACCATGTTGGTGGCTTGAATGTATAACTACGATTTTTAAGACATCTTTTTAAAACAAAATAACAAAAATATTATAAGACAAAACTTTATGTTTAAGACAAAAATAATTTAAGTCAAAAATATTTTGAGACAAAACTTTATATTTAACACAAAAATATTTTGAGACAAACATTTAAAGGCAAAACCTTATATTTAACACAAAAATAATTTAAGACGAAATTATTTTAAGACAAAAACAATTTAAGACAAAGTTGTTTTAAAACGAAACTTTATATTTAAGACAAAAACAGTGTGAGACAAAAACATTTTAAGACAAAGAATTATATTTAAGACAATGGCCACTTTAGATGAAACATATTTAATACAATTAACAATTAAGACACAAACATATCAATTTAAAACAATATTATCTAACAACTACTAAATTGACTTTAAGAGTGCACCACTAAACCTGTCACCTTGTAGGAAACTATTGTTTTGCGCCTATACCGAGGTTGTTATTTTACTTACCATTCATGTTATCTTATATAAAGAATGATTTTTTTGGCTCTTTGTTTTGTGGGGGTAGTCGACTAAGAAGAACGTGACAACTTTTACTAACAAGATTTCTTGGACATCAATTCCCCTTCTCTCCCTTTAGTATCTATTGATACGATTAGAGACAACTTGTCTATCATTGCATTCGGAACTCCTACACGGAGGGGGATTTTAAAACAATTTTTTAAGATAAAATAAATATTTTGTCTTCAAATTTTCAATACGAGGCACTAGTAAAAAAGGTAAAGGTAAAGGATTTGGGGTCCTTCTACTAGCATTCAAAGAGTGGTTGGTTTACCATGGTTGTGAAGTGATATTCAACAAAGAAGATCGGAGTTTGTGTGAACAACATGTATAAGCTAGATGTGGAACACTGTGCTGCACTAAGCACTAAGACTCAGAAAGTGCAGGTCACGATGTCGATGAATTTTGACACAAAATACTTGGTCATTTGCAACATGGTACCTCGAATATTATACAAGGAGGCCACTTAAGAAGTAGGATGTATGCAAAGGATGTATGTTGCAAAAGTACATAAAATCCACAAATTTCCATGATCGGGACACCAAAGCACGTGTAGTCCTAGAAAGGATCCACTATGATGTTTATGGACATTTCTCAACAACTTACATTGTCAGACACAAATATTTTGTCATTTTTATTAATGACTTCTCACTGAAGTGTTGGATCTTCTTCATGTGCAAGAAAGATGCGACATTCTCCAAGTTTGTAGAATTCAAGGCACTCGTTGAAAAAGAAGCTAGAAAGAAGGTGAAGGCTCTGTTGTATCAGATGCAACACCCTCCAAACTTTTGGCCTACACTTAGATTTACGAGCCTACTATAGATATTGTGAGCGATCGTTCCTTAGTCACTTATTGGTAAGTTGATGATCTCAAGCTCGCCTTTTCGATCTTAAGATTCGTTCATGCTTTTATCTTCACATAGAATGTGTCATCTTTAGGCATGGGGGTTATCCATTGTCATGCAAAGGGAGGTTTGTTTTGCTTCAAGGGAAAATCATTATGATAATGGGTTGTCCTTGACACATAGATATGTTTCACGCTCATTTCACACACTCTTACACAAATGTCGCATTTATCCTCCTAAAGTCTATCATTGGAGCCGCACTTGTCATAAGCGGCCACAAAGGTTGTTACATTAAGCGAAGTACGTGTTATATGTTCTAGATGGTCTATGTTGTATTGTTAAGTTTTCAAGTGTGTGATCATAGCCAAGTTTTATCACTGTTCACATCAGTTCCACTGGTCCCATACTTAGCCAAATTTTAGAGTTTCCTTAGCAACCTAGCCTCATCCAACTTTCCTGAACTACCCTCATCACATATGTAACCCTCAAGATTTTCCCTTGCCTATTGGAACTTTGCAATGCACAAAAATCCCAACCGCCCTTAGCATTCAAAAATGTGCAGTGGTTTCCTCCAATGTCCTACCCTGAGCCGAAACCCACTGTCTCCAGATATTATGTAGTTTTGTCCCTTAACTACCGAGTCTACCTTGCATCCTGAAATTGTGTAGATGTGGCCTCCCAGGGTCTCATCCCATAGAAGTTCCTTGCATCCTAAAAAAGTGTAAATGTGTCCTCCTAGGGCCTCATCCCGCAACAGTCACTACCCACTAAAACTACACAATTATCTCTCTCTGGGGCCACGAAGAAAGATGACATGATAGATGAATCTCAAGGAGATGAGGAGAAAAATAAGAAGACCAAGGAACCCAAGGTATAATAGAATATTGGTACCGCATGAAGACTCCATCTAATGCATAACTCTTTGGATGCTAGGTATGGAAAAAAAGCACATCTTTTGGAATACACCTCTTACTGTAGCTTAAAATTTTTCTTATCGTTGTCGTATCATTTTGTCTTTAATGGCATGCATGGTTGCAAGAACTAAAATTCATTCCATGTGTTTCCTCTACGTGTCTTTCTAACTTTCACTTGTTTATTGCATAGCTTAGAAGATGAAGAGTATTACCACTTGTTTATTTAAGCTACGGAGGTTGTGACCAACATGATCTTATGACTAACCAAGCACGATGCAAGGCATCCTATGTGGGATGAAATATGTTTGATGATATGTATATAGTTAGTACACTCCTTTTTATTACTCCTTTGCATTAATACTTGCTTTGTATCTTGCATGTACCTTCACTGCTTGTCAAATTTGGCTACTTCTGTCCAGTAGTCTCTTAGCTCCTTCCTCACAAAGCAGGGGAAGGAATTTCCTTAAACTTTATTTCTTCAAGGATGTTCATAGAAACTATATAGCTAAGAGAAGGAGATGTGGAAGCTCATTATCAAACTCTTGAAAATACTTTGGATGTTCTAATATATCCAAACGATTAAGCTTCCACTTATCAACATTGTCAATCTTGGAAGAATCAATAAAGATTACATCTCTAGATATTACAAACTTCCTATTCACTTCATCATAGAGATGGTATGCTTTGGAGGTATGACTACCCAAACAAGATACATTTGTGACTCCTTGCACTGTGTTTATTTAACTGTTCCTTAAGTATGAAGGCATAACAGGAGGAACCAAAAACTATGAGATGCCTCACTGAAGGAATGTGGCCATACTACATTTCATAGGGACTTTTGTTTCTAATAGCAAGAGATGCACACGTGTTCTTTATATACGCAACACATAGAACCACATCAACCCAAAACATTATGAACTTAACATGTGAACTATGCCAAGTTCATAGTGAAGGTAACACATTTTAGTGACCTATGTCTTGAAAAATGCAACAAGAAATTCTCAATTTGATTTTTCCTTGATTAAATTGAAACAAATTGAAATTCCACATTAACGAACAACTTGGGTGTTGTTAATTTGTGTGACATGGCTTGTGTCATTTATTTTACTCAATAAATTCCAGTTGGAGGAGTTAGAGTTTAGTCCTGCATATGCAATTGGTAATTTGTAGCAATAAAGGTCAATTATCTGAGGTTGTTGTCAATTAAACTAGTTGTCACTTTTGGAGGAGCTAGTGGAAGGTCATTTAAGAACTGGGACTTCAATAAAACTCAGTGATCATCTAGTTAACTAATAAATCAACCCAAAATAGTGGGGGCATGTAGAGAAGTCAAGTTCTATAAGATTGATAGAGATTCCAAGGAAGTTTTAATTTCTTGTAGCTCACACAATTGCAAGAACTTAATATAACCATAGTGGAGGAGGTAACTTTAGTAGGATCTTCTTGTGAAATTGGAAGGGGAATGATTTTTAGTAGCATTAGTAACTTACCAACAATTTGTTTTGCACCACACTTCAATGTTTTGGCCATGGTTTTTTAGGGTAGATAATGTTTTCTGATGCTTTTTTGTCATGCATGTCCTCACTAAATATCTTTGGAGGTCTGTAATAGTTCCTTACATGCACGTCCTCACTAAATATGTTTTAGGATGTTTGTACTGGTTCCTTGCAAATTTCTATTTGTCAAGGCTTAACTACTTATGATCTTAGGTGCTCACAACATTCCAACAGTTTATGGCACTCTCCAAATCACCATTCCTAAAAGGATCCAACAAAACAACTTGAGAGGAAGATGATAAGGGCACACTCTTATTAGAGCTAGCCTAGAACTAGTGGAATTGGTTGGTGTCAATGGATTTAGAGTTGTACTAGTCTAGTTTGGTTGTTCATATTGGCTAAGGTTGGTCTTGTATTGAAGTGGCCTTAAAACACCAAAGTGACTAGTTCTCTACTAAACTGACCAATTCTGAATAATGTAGTGCAACATAGCTAATGGCCACAAAATATAAATTTTTTTATAAAAAACACATAAAAGGAAAAAATATATATCTTAACCCTAGGGCCCTACAAAACCTAACCCTAGTGATTAATGGTAATATTTAATTTTCAAGGTAAAATAGTTGACATTCTCTTGATATTTCCTTTTGGAAGAGGAAAGATAAGGATAATGTCAAATTTTACTTAAATTTATAATATTAACACTAATTGTTTCGGGTCGTTTCTCAGTTTTTCCAACTTCATTCAATTTTGTGAAAGTCAAATTTTAGATCCCATTCAAAACTTAGTGGTGACTATTTGAACTGCTTCTTTGTAATGAGTCTTAGACATTGCCTTCCAATTTCTTAGGTGCATTTATTGCATAATCATATTCCTCGTGAGACTTTGCAGCAGAAGTTGATATTTAATCCATTGCAAGCACTTGACCTAGCTTATGGAACCATCAACTACCTGTCCCAAGTTGCTCCTCAACATTGAAATTTTCTTTGGAAGAAGGCATTCGTTTTATCCATTAGATCATTTTTCCACTGTGACAATCCAACATCAGCCTTGCCAGAATGTGCTTGACAATCCATCTCATCTTTACTGCTAGCTTATAAAAACTCTTAAATCTTATGTCTCCAATATAGAAGAGGAAGAACCAGAAAGGGCATTCTTGGCCCTCTTCTCAAGCCACAATATGTTTAACTTCTCTCTTATGCTTAGACTCTAGTCTTCTCGCAGCTTCAGAATGGAAAATCTTAAACACAGTCTCATGATTTGCATTCAGGGAGGCATAATTCACCCTTGCTTTGCATGAAATTACCCCACTAGCATTCCCTTTACCTTTACATGCAAGCATATATTTTCCTTGTGGAGGACGATTAAACTTCCCATCCCTATTTCACCTCCCTCTCCTACCCTCATGAACCGGATAAGCTGAATTTAACCAATCTCATTGTATCTAAGATAAACAACCGATCCAACTGGGTAGATTGAGTTGAAACCCTTTTAGAAACTAAATCCATCCCTCCACAATGATATGTCCCTATCCAAAAACATCATCATGTTGTCTTCAAGATCTATCATTCCCATGATCACCATTAATTTCCCATTCCTTCACTTACATCTTTGGTAGCGTCATCTTTCAGATCACTTAAACTTTGTTGTATTGTTTCTTTTGTTATGATTTCCTTTAATGGAAATATCTCCATAGTAGGCAAGAGTAACCAAATTAAATTTCTTATTGAACTTTTGTGTTAACATACCTAATTTTCATTTTCACTTATTCAGCTTCAAATTATAGTGTGCTTGACTTACTGGTTCACTACTAGCATTCACCAAGTGGTTATGATGATCATAGTTAGTTTAGAGTGAATGTTGGACTTTGCCTTGAAAGCCAAGCCGCAAGAATATGCAATTATCATGGAACATTTGAGAGCTGATTCTATTCTACAAAGGAGTACACTATTTTCATTCATCAAGAAAAGTTATATGAGAAAGAGCCAAGTGGTTATGATTTTAAACATTTCCACCTACATTTCCTATCAACCATTTTCTTATTGAATGGGAAAGTTGGGCTTTTTGGATTTTCAAATTAAAGTTCTACACTAGTGGTGTTCATCTCGAATTTTGGTCTCCTTCTAACATATTGTTTGGTATGTGAAAAACAAGCATTGGTGCAGGTTTTAGTGGTGCAATTTTTAAAAATATGTAAATTGTATATTGATTTAAGACATGCAATGTTCAATATTTACATGATACCTTTTCTTGACATTCCATTCTTAAACTTGAAATTTGTAACAAGTATAAATTTTACTAATTAATTATTATATTGATTATTACAAAATTGAAGACAAAGTAAGAATAATATATAATGTAGGTTTATGTGAATGGAAAATGTTAAGACAAAGGAATAATTATATAAGGATAGGTGGATCATATGGGTTGCGTTCCTTACCATCGATGTATTCTATATAAGGATGGAGAAGAAGGAGAAGATGGCATCACTTTTTCTTGTGTAATTAAGGACAAGGCTAAGAAGAGACCACATAGTAATGGATTGATTGCTCATGCATGACTTGTTTTCAAAATATCTAGAGCAATAGGGTTTATGGCTAGGTGAAGAGTAGCACTCCAAATATTTTGTTCTACTATGTGTATATTCTATTATATAAGATTTTTTGTTATTGTTAATAAAATTATTATCAACCATGGTTTATTTAGAAAATAAAATATATTAAACTATATAATGAATTATTAAACTGATAACTATTTAATATGGGTTGAGTTTTAGTGATATTTCTATGGATCATGTTACGATGTTGTGGACTATTTAGAAGTCATGTCACTAGTAAGTCAAGTTTTCATGTCTCCTCATGTTTATACAAAATCGAGTAGAGAATAGATGTGAATATTTAATTCATGATACTAAAAATGGGATCACAAATTATCTTAAGTTTACACACAGTATATTGACAACGTATCCATGTGAGAAGTACTAGAGTAGATGGCTTGGATAAACCAAGCCTTTTCAATATATGAAAATATTATGCTTCAAGAGTTCATGTGTTGTAGTGATGGATGCATTAAAGAGGCACAATCAAGTTAACTCAATTTACTAGAATGGGATATTGATGGGTGGAGGTTAATTTGTAGCTATTATGGGAGCCTCATCTTTAGTATCTCCTTCGTCTATATGTTCTCCTTAGGTGATGGAAAATTTTCACAAAACTATTTTGAGCGTTAACATTTGTTGATTACGTAGTCATCTTGTTTCATTAATATAATTATATTTCTTGATAAAACAAGTAGAAAAAGTCCTATTGGTGTGTTAGGATTCAAAGTAAATTTTTCTTCCCCTAATATTATCTTTTAACTCGAGGAGGTGGAGGATTTTGAGGATGGCATATTATGTTCTTCTAAGCAATGTGAGGAGACCTCAACAAAATTTAGGGCCTCAATAGAGAAACCTAGTGAAAGCGATAGTTGTTCAGTAAAATCTATTGATATTGTTGTCAGGATGTCAGATGGCACCCCCTACCTAGTGAGACCTAACCTAGTCACAGTAAAACAAATTAAACTTTGAAGTTCCACTTTAATTCTTCCCGCTAATTTTCTACCACAATATTAAGGGACCTTGGTAAAATAAGTTCATTGATGATTAGTCATGACATTCTAGTGTAATAATAATTGTACATACCATAGAGTACATAACTCTGTATCAAAAACTAACCTTTTATATCTTTGTGGATGATATTTTTGTTATGGATGACATAGTATCTTGGTGGAAAGATGTTTGGATCCATATTACCATGGTGATAATATTTAACAAAATCCTCATGTCTATTCATCAATTTCATGTGTGATTAGTCGAGACCCAACATGCGCATTTTACTTAGGATATAGGATTATGTAATCCTTTCTTGGATGACTTCATTGTCAACATTGAAGGAAACATTTATGCCTCATAGTTATATTTCTGGATGCATTGCTTGGATGGCTTCATTCTTAGTGTGGAGTGTAGTACTTGTACATGGGACCTTGGTTTATGGATGATCCCTTTATGGACACGCTTCTTTGACTACTTCACTCTTAGTGTTGGGGGAAATTCCCATACACAGGAAGTCGGATTATGGAGATACATCATAGATATACAATTTGAGAGCAATGTGTTTCAAAGGGGATGAAATGGTGGGACCCCCCCAGTGATGTAATGGGGTCCATAAAGGTTAATAATCTTATATGTTTGGTGGTCATTTACTGTAATGTATACAAAGTCTCTTATGTTAGTTATTATTAAATAATTCACACTAGTTAGTTTTCATGCAATAAATGTAATATGGCCTATTCATTAGCATAGGCACCAATAGTGGTTAAAATTTAGGTTTTATAAATGAATAATATTTGAGTCCTTATTGGATTGGTCATGTATAGTGATTTTATTTGAGCATTAGTTCATTGGGAGGTTGCCCTTGAAGGGGAAAATGAATAAAAGTTTATCTTTCCATAAAATGATTACCATAGTTAACTTACCTTACCTTGATGGTTTTGGATTCAATGAAGTAAAATGATTGTTTATCATATTCTTAGAGACATTACCCCTTAGAGGAATTACCCCGCAGTGAACTCATGCAATAAAAACTTAGGGAGACCTCTTATAATCCTTAACCTTGTCTTTATCTTGGGAGTTTTATCTCATCAACAATCTAGGACGTAGATGCCCATCCGACAGTGAAGGTTTTCTTCAACTTGGTCATGGTAACTACTCGCTTGATCCATGCTGGTTGACGTTCATTTGTGTTTTTTTCTCTAGGGTGTCCAACCAACTTCTTCCCTCACAGGTTCCAGAGGTTTGGAAAGGTAACCTATGCACCTTTCCCTACGAAATTTTACAGTTGGTTTCCATAATGATGATGTAAGGTTTTCTAACGAACCTAATATAGTTTATGTGCTAAGTTTCTAGCCTTCATTTTTTTTTTTACTTGGGGTTCTGATAATAATATGAAACCAAACAAAGTGGCTTGGTCTCAGTTGACGTGGGCGATGGCTCCAACAGAAAGAGGATGAAATCAAGTATTCACTGTTAACCCTCACTGGGTTACCCAAGACTTCGTTATGGCTTGGTATTATCTATGAAATTGATGGAATGGTTATCATATGTTACCTATAGTAACAACTCTACTTTTTAAAACTCTTTCGGGTGTGTGCATGTGTTCCACCTCTCATTTTGCTTACGGCCGATGAATTTTTAGCAGTCCTCCTCAAGATTATATTACTCTGCATTTTGCAAGTATTTCATAGACTTATGGTGACATGAAGAGTCACGGTTTTCCTGTCTTGTTTTCTTAAAAGTGTAAATGGTCGTAATGGCCACTTAAGCCTGAGAGGCTATTCTATTTTTTTGTCTCCAGTAATGCACCTATTAGACTTGGTTATTAATTTTGGGTATGTAATGTAATTTCCTTAAGTTTCACTCCTTCTCAATTAGTTAGGGTTTTAGAAGGAAATTTAACTTGGGTCAAAACATTTTTTCAATATAGTTATGCCAGACTCTCGCATTATGGTTTCAACACAGCTAGAGTGACTCTATATGGTTAATAGTACTACAATTCTAATTGCTTAATGATTATAGTAGTTTGGATATTGTGAATGATGCTACCACGTTAATCGTTAGAGGGGTTGAAACTGAGAATTTGCTTGACTGTCTTTTGCTAAGATTATGAATGTGGTTCTTATTACTATTTGTTACTTCATGCAATTGTCTCATTCTTTACAGTATCGTAGAATTGTTCCTCTTGAATTTATCAACCATATCACCTCTCCAATCACCAAGACTCTTGAGCCATATTTCTAGTTCGTTTCGGTTCCCATTTGTCGTACAATTTTTTTTTATCTCTAATAACATATGTAACTCCAATGTTTCTCTGTCATGTAGTCGGAATGACCTACATCTTAATACGGACATAATGTTTCATTTCATGCAAATAGATGGCATGAAACTCCATATTCTAAAGATAAAGTATACTATGGTCTGCTGAAAACAAACTCCATTTACAATCTATATTTGTCGCTTAAGACAACCATCAAAGAACGTGGTCATATTAATTGTGTTCAAAATTGGTTAAATCTATTTGCAGCTTTGCAAGAACAGAATGGTCCTCGTATGAAGGGAATCCATCTCTTTGTCATAAGCTATATGGACTTGTTTTAGAGATGCCATGGGACTCCCATGTTGTGTGGAAACTGGATATTATAGATATTATTATTAAGCCATAGGTGTGGTTTATAGGGTGGTGAGGAATTTAGATTTTTTAATAATTGAATGGATAAAATTTGATTCCACAACAATAGCTAATCAATATTCCACATCTCAAACACACTGAAAAGATCTAAACAACAACAAACCCACCAGAAAAGTGTGAGTTCAAAAGAAATGAGAACAAGTGTAACAACCCAAAATACGAATATCTCATTAACTTATTAACATTAAATTTAAACGCTTACCTGAGCTTACTTGTGGTAGAAATAGGCTTACCGCAACAGGGTTTTGGGGACGACTCTCCTCCCAACCCTAGGCTCAATTGCACAGGATTCTGCTACAACTGGCCACCCCCGAGCCCTCAATCAACGACTACTCCCAGTATTACTAAGTCTTGGTATACCATTCTCCCAAGAGAATGCAGGGTAGAACCTCTGAATGATGGAACCCCCACCATCCTCCTCACCATTCATTAAATAGAACAAAGCCTTGGAAGGGGAACCACATGCACACCCTCCATGTGTCCCACATGCACACCCTCCATGTGTACCACATGCACACCCTCCATGTGTCTGCATGCTACTTTTTCTCTATTTTCCTTTGATTTTATTTCTTAAATATGGTTATTACTATTTTTCTTTATATTTTTATTACTTATTTCTTTTTATATAATTTTTAATATCATTTATCATT
>APFE031204923.1:62839-79366 GCA_000404065.3 Pinus taeda
AGGCTGGCCCCAAGGCTCGCGCCTGACTCAACCCTCATCTGCCCCAAGGCAGGCATCCGGTCCGGTACTCAATGACCCCGGGCATCTCGCAGGCTGGCCCACTCCCTCCACAACTACTAAGGCGCACAGCTGCAGGCATCGAATTCCTTTACATCCCTTCCAGACTTCGGCATCCTAATCCAATAACAGGCTCCTAGCCTGGAACATCAGCACCAAGCCTGGAATCATCAGGCCCCAAACCTGGAATCATCAGGCACCAAGCCTGGAACATCAGGAACCAAGCCTGGAATCATCAGGCACCAAGCCTGGAATCATCAGGCACCAAGCCTGGAATCATCAGGCACCAAGCCTGGAACATTAGGCACCAAGCCTGGAATCATCAGGCACCAAGCCTGGAACATCAGGCACCAAGCCTAGAATCATCAGGCACTAAGCGTGGAACATCAGGCACCAAGCCTGGAATCAGCAGGCACTTGGCCTTCTCAAGATGGTCCCATAGCTCTTCAAGAGCTATCCATCAAGAGCTATTCACAAGACAAAGGAATAACTGGCATATGTAGTGTTGATTGAGTTTTGTCCCCAGCCCATATGGTGTTACTTATTCTCCCTCGTGCGTATGCGCTCGCACTAGATCATCAAATAAACCGGCGCTCTCGGCCCATTTGTGGAGTCCTGTGAATCATCGCATCTCAAAATGCATCCAATGTATTAACTATACCATCATAGTATGATATGAATAATCCACGTGCCAACTCTTGCAAGGAACTGCATGCTTACGCATGGCATGGAACTATTGCATGCTTCAGTTATACCATTATATTATTATATCAAGACATATCATGCGTTAACATAAATGAACCACATGTCAATAATCCTCATATTATAACATCATAATTCATAAGCCACGTTATGCATATCGTATCCATCATGAGTATTGAACATGAAATACTTATCATGAAAATGTCAATATACCTTGACATAATGTCATAATTTCTATGCATATTGCTATTATCGTATAGATACCTTATCCCTATAAGAACCATATGTTCATCAACATCGTCAGTATGTTTTCATCAAGGTGTCAATCACTTTTCAATAATCATTTCGACATCTAAGTACATCGTTAAATTTCATAATTATCATCTTGAGTCTTAATCTCTCGGTATATATTCTTCCTTCCCAAAGGAAATTTTGGTGAAATTCATTACTAGTGATACCATCATTATTTAAATCATCTTATCTCAAAATTAAAATCCCCTGATTTTACATCCATTTACAGTTTGGTTCATTGATACCAATATCGTTATTGCAAATACTATTTCCATCATGATCATGCTTAATTGATTTGCACGGGAATTTTTTGATCAATGTTGACTTATTTAACAATTAGAACTTCAAAGAATTATTTTCTTATCTCATCGAGTTCGTCACGATCGATACCAGTTGATTTCTTAATCATAAATTGACCCCTTCCTCCAGTTGGGCAAAAGACTTTCTTATTAAATAGTATCATTATTCAAGTTGGGCAACATTCCTTCCTATATCTTCCAAGTTATCATTACTTGGTCATCATTTAATTTCATACATTACTCTTCCCAACTTGGGTAATACCTGAAAAATAAATTCAATAAGATATATGTAATCCACTTATCCACATAATAAAATTACCTGACCATACGTCTTGTTGTCCATAATTCATTCATATAGTGAGTCACCTATGGAAAACTTTACAATGTGGTTGTTAGTCATGTACACACTTATCCTTTCCCATCATTTTATCATACCGTCCAAGTTCCATAAAATTATTATCATAATTATTCAACTTCATTGGTTGATTGCCAATATTTCTTCTTTAGGTGTATCATCCTTAGATAGACCTTACAGTGATACCTTTAGAGTACCCAAGTTATGTTTATACCAAATTCTTCCAAAAGATTCTATCAATCACGGAGATGTGGTTCAATATCCACCAAAAGTCGAAGAAGTGCTTCGAGTCTCGTGACTAAAGAATATTTTTCCTAAAATACTACCATACTCTTCTTTTATGTTCCATAATAGGTTGTCTTCTTCTTACTGATTTACTATCTGATCCAAGTTGGGCATAATCACCTGAACTAATCCTTAGTTACCATCCTTAAAAATTTGCAAGTTTCTCGTTTCCCTTTTCCTTTAGACAACTTTAACCATTATATACAATTAACCTTGAATCACGAACCTCAGGTAACATTATACTCAACATCTAATTGAAATTGAAATCTGTACGATTTTCCACTGAGACTGATATATACCATCATGTAGCTTGATGATGTTTAATATACAAATGATATGAGTAGTAAAATGAGCAAATACATGTAATCTGCATGAAAATTGTAATGCAAAATTAAACTTATTAGAAGATCATAATGAGAGAGTTGTGTTCTTGTAATAATAGACCAGAGAAATGCCAAGAATATATCAGTCCTTAGATCCCAAATTGGATAGGTAATTAAAGAAAAACTACAATCTGATGTGAGTCACTAGATGATCCAATCAATCCACTAATTCACTTTTCAAATGATCAAATATCATATTTCTAACAGTGCCATCAAGTCACCCGCATATGCATGCAATGATAGCCAGACACTGTAATCAATCACTCAATATCAAGATTCATCACTGAAGTAGCATAAAATAAGAGCCAAATTTATTCTTGATTCATTTCAATCTATTGTTTTATATATTTTTCCCTTACTGCTCGGCATGCAGTCAACCATTGCCAAATTTGAAACTGTGTGATTGATTATGTAAATTATTAATTTAGTATTAAAACTTATAAAATCAAAATTCCAATGAGTAAAGCTTAAGAATATTAGTGGCAATATTGTTTTAAGAAGGTACATGAATTCTGAAAGAAAATTCACCATGACCTTTGAAATGATATGTCACACCAATATTAAGTGTTCAGATTCATGACCTTATGTGCTAGGATACATTGAATGATGTGTTGTATCTGTTTAAGCAATCATAACTTAGGAGAATTAAATAGACTGCTTTTAACAAATTTATTGAATGTATCTTTAGATTCTTATGGCTATTAAATGATTACTCTAAGGAATTTTAAGAAATCAAGCAACCAAAGAAATATTCCACACCATAAACAAGAGACACTCCCACCCGACCCACAACCGGATCGGATGACTTGGAAGGTTATCCCTCCCCAACACCAAAAAAAATCGTTTTATTAATTATATGGCCTGCCTGCAAGCGCACCTGCGAAGGCAACACCATCCCTCACATTACAATACAATTTAGGCATAATAACTTCTTGGATAAGACATAAAATTGCCTACATAGACATAATACATAAGATCGTAAGTTTGCTGTCATGGATATGCGTGTTCCTGCAAATTTCATTGTTCTTTTCGACAACAATGCCGAAAAATCTGCACACACTATAAAGTCAACAGTACCATTTATACAATCAATAGTACCTTTTTCTCATCCAAGGTAGATAATTGTTCCTTCAACAATTCGATTTACTCATATGAAAATGAATAACAAGTATCATTCACCATCCGTTAGGATCTACACTATCTCTTCATTACACATTAAAACCAATAATCTGTATCTAACCCAAAGTTAGTAATACCAATTCATCTGTAATTTAAAATATAAAATTTAATCCAATTCTCAAAAGTTAAAAATAAAAAAAAAAAAAAAAAACATATTTTCATGGAGAGATACTGAATGTTAGGTACCAGAACTTACTCCCAAATCACATATCTCTTAATAATGACTACATGATCTCTTTATATAGATATCCATCCATTGCACATATTGCCACTATTATTACATATACATTTTGATTTAACCCCATCTATGCCCGCCCTG
This sequence comes from Pinus taeda, assembly GCA_000404065.3. Lineage (NCBI taxonomy): Eukaryota > Viridiplantae > Streptophyta > Pinopsida > Pinales > Pinaceae > Pinus > Pinus taeda. The sequence goes on from APFE031204923.1 coordinate 66,710, forward strand.
GGATCATCATCATATTATCTTTCAAAAAGCTTTGTGATGGTTTTCCCAACCAAATGACAAATACATAACAAGAAAATACTAATCGTCTAATGTCCATCTTCTATTTTAAAGGACAGATATTACAGTATTTGAAAGGCAAGTGCAAGTCTAAATTAAGAACAGAAAATTCTAAATCTATGTCCGCAAGATTGGGCATCTTTATTTCATGAATGCACCAAAGCTCCATGAAAAGTCAAGGAAAAAAAAAAAAAAAAACTTACAAGAATTAAACTCAGTTAAAAGCACAACTTTCCGTTTTCAAACTGCTCTATATTTGATCAGTTTGCACTACGTGCTCTACCTCTATTGTATATAGATAATCAATTTGATTTTTCATTAACTTCATGTTATAGTTCCTCTACAAATATAAAACAAGATATTGGAGTTCTGTTTGAATCGGCCAAGTCTTAATCACAAAAACTTACTCACTTCAAACTCTTTGATTTCATGTGATGAATCCCATGATTCATTGCGCCCTCTTTTTCTTTTTTTTTAATATAAATATCCAATCAACTATTCACTGTACAGATAATATAAGTAAAAATTCTAGCAGCATGCATTTCCAGATATAAATATCTATTCAACTATTCATTGTTTAGATAAAATAATAAGAATTTCTAACATCATGCATTTCCAAATATAAATATCCAATCGACAATTCATTGTTCAAATAAAATAAACAAAAGTTCTAACCAAAGTTTGGGAAAAATCATTGAATGAATGCACTATCACCTTCCAACCATGAACTATCCACCAATTCCCACAAGCCAATATGAATTGCCAATCTGATTCTTCATAGCTTCAACAACCCTTTTGATTATGATAAAGTAGGTTCCTGAATTTCCAAGTTGTCGATTTAATGAAATAAAGGGGTACATAGTGTTTCTGAACTTGTTTATGTAATGAAAATAATGGCTATATAATGCTGTCTGAACTCGTTTCATGCAAGGAAGAAAATCTAGTTGGTTTTAAGTTATCAATAAGATCTAAGCTATCCTTTGTGTTACAGTTTATAGAAAGTAAAATTGAATGGTATCATAGCTCGCAATTGGGTTCTCGGTCTCCCGGCGGCTTAAAAGACATGTGTCCTGTTGCGGCTTTTAAGACTTGTGTCATTGCAATTACATGAGGCTATGACTTTAAACAAAATACAAAACTTAAAAAAAAGAACATAACGCTGATGACGTCCCAATCCCAATTGCAATATCTACCCAGCACCGATGGGGACGCGATTCCTGTTTGTGTTATCGTTTTTAAGACCATACAACAGAATCAAATTAGGCTTCAAATTCACTTATAACGAAAAAGATTAATTCTTTGACCAGTGGAATTTACAGTACTGAACTATCTCCAACTCTTTCATCCAAGCATGTGGACAATCTGGAATTGGGTCAAAATGGGGATATTCTTGAGGAAGCCAAGACAAAAGCAACATGGAGTAATTTCCCATCTAGTCCAATTGATGATTTTGTTTATATATGGGTTTTCCACAATAATAACAATCATTATTTCTCTTATCATGGGATATGTATCAAATTCCAAGGCCGCTTTCTCATCATTGGAGGCTTCCATAAATCGCCCAAAAGAATTCTAACACCACTGTCATCTGAACTGAACTCAAATCATACTGGAGTTTCGATGCTAGCTATTTATAAAGATACGATATGGTAATTGGAAATGGAGAACCATGTAAATCCTGAATTTCTTATGCTTTCTATCTTAAATAAAAAGGAATTTAGATCAAATTGTGTTTGAAGGACATGCAGCCTTATGATACTGAATCTGTCCACGGCCTCTATTTAAGCAACTGGAAATTCCATCAATTTTCATGCAATTCTTACCTCCATGGTATACACACTATAAATTGTTTGTTACATGATCTGGATAATTGCGTGCATGTGTAATGCGAACAAAAGCATTGGACAAACATGATTGTCGATAGAATTGTCTAATGCTTTCCATCATATTTAAAATAAATTTTAAAGGAAATATAATCATCTGCTTCCAAAGGACCTAACAACAACTAATAATTAAATTTCTCCAACTCAAGAAGCATCTCTAGTAACATGGTTGCAGTAAATCCCTCTCAAGGAAGGCTATGAGAAACATTTGCAAACAGGAAAACTAAACCCCCATGTGAGAAAAGGACAGTTCATGCTAATCATAGCAACGATCCCTCGAACATTTGACAGTCAAACCCGAAAACAGGGGGAAGGCAATATATAGCTTAAGAAATGAATTTCTTAATGAATAAGTATACTCTTCCGATGTTAAATAACGTAAGGAATCTTCATATTCTTCAAATTACAATGTTAACTGGATATTTCACAGGCATCTCGGTGATAAGGATGTGATTGGGGAAACAACTGACTCCATCATTTGCAAAGCCTTCCTGTGATACTTATCAAGAGAGATTGACATTTAAGACATCGGGGCAATAAAGTTGATAACTAAGGCTCACGTCAATCAAAATAGCATCAGAGCCTTCTCAAGCAGAGAAATTAAAATAAAGGCAGACAGAAGAACCTGACTCATAAACCAGGGTATCACAATGCCCCAGCAGCATGGTATACCAAATCCTTGGCTCAAGGTAAATCGGTGCATGCACACATGTTATATATGGGTTTGAGCATGAAGACATTTTAATGAGTAAGCTTGTGACTATGAATGGCAGGAGTGGAAGCATGAATGATGCACGCCAATTATTTGACAAAATGCCTAAACAATCGGTGTTCTTATGGAATGAAATTATCAGAGAATATGTGAGGTATGGTTTCTACGAGGAGGCTCTTGCTCTCTACCATCAAATGCAACATTTTAACATGAATCCCGATAACTTCACGTTTCCGCGTGTTCTCAAGGCCTGAGCTGGTTTATCAAATCTGCAACAGGGCAGGGAGATCCACGATCTCATAATGCGGAGTAGATTAGAGTCAGACCATTTTGTCCATGTTAATTTCTGTTTCAAAACTGATCCAATTATTCCTTTTTTCAGAATTTGCTCATGAATCGATCTGATGGGCATGGATTCGAGACAAGTTTAACAATTCCACGGAAATATTGCAGACTTTGTAGCCACAGAAAGGCTAATTCAACAAACGCACATTCAGAAAACATATAGAGAATGAAAAACACAAACCCCAAAGCTTATCTTAATGCACAAATCCTGAAGCATCTTAAAGTATGCCCAATTCGTATATTAATTTTCAACAGAACCTCTGAAGCTTGATGAGTACCAGAAAGTTTTTTTTTTGAAGACTGATCAAACCAATCTCAATGGCTGTCAGCGATAGCTGCTTCAAGGGCTTCTTCTGGAACCCAAATCATTAGGTCCGATGATCGAACCCTCTGCAGATTAGAAAAACTGTGATTTCGAAACCCAAATCATTAGGTTCCTTGAGGTTCCAGGCTCAGAAAGTTTCTCAGCGGTAATCAAAAGTTCAAATCGCACTAAACAAAAAAATTGCATGCATTTCATAAAATAAAACAACAGACAAAGCATGCCTGTGTTAATCTTTTTGCGTAAGATATATCGATCAGTGTTTGCACCAACATAAACATGAATCCCTCTATCAGAAAAAAAAAAAAACTTTGCGGGGAAAATCCTTCACCCCCAGGATTGCCGAAGACCATCTAATTTAGGGAATGGGATCGAAGACCATGTAAATTAGGAAATGGGCTTTGATCAATTACATTCAAAACAATCACAGCTAATACTAATACAAAAGTTCAAAATTATACGAGAAAGGATCAAACCAAGAATTTTTTTTTTCTGATGATCAAGCTTTAGTACAAGATCTGATAAGCGAATTAGTTCATACAAGATATAACGAACTAGAACCAGAACCTAACAAACAGTTACAGATAGAAAAAAAAATATTAGGAGCTTGTATCTTTTAGAATTGTAACGAAACGCAATAAATGACAATACATTTCCACAATTTCAAGTAAAGTTAAAATTCTATTTTTCTGTAATATTTTTAGGAGCAAAGCAAGCTAAAATTCTCCTTTACAGAATATATCAAAGGGCAAGAAAGAAAAAATTTTATTTTCTCAGAATATATCTAAGGAGCAAGCAACTTAAACAAGCTTTTTCTAAGCAAACTGTGAACGATCATTTGGTATTTTCTACAAAATTTTAAATAAACACGCAATGTTTGCTTCTTTTTTTTTCATTTCAAACGAAACTAAAATTCGTTTTCCAGGATATCATTACAGGTGGACAATCGGGGATTCTTATTTCAAAATACGAAATGAACAAATCTATGAGCAATCCTACCATATCATGAACAAATTTACCATAATATTACCCGACCTACCCCAGATTTTTCCTCAATCCCCTAAATGGATGTAATTCCACATCGAAAAAGAACAAAATGACTTCAAATTCATCAAAATAAACTCCAACGCCGCAAAAATATGGAAATGCAAATATAGGTCATAGTTCCTTTTAAAAAATCCCGTGAAACTCGAAAAAGGTCCCTGACCATAAATTTCAGTATGCTTTGCAACTGGCAGGATCGTTACCTCACAAAAAAAAAAATCGACTGAAAAGTAGAGAAATTTTCCGGGGCTAGCAAAACCAGGAAAGAGGGCCTTCTATCCAAAACTTCTTTAAAACACTGCAAATTTATGACACCATAAATGATACAACATCCCCCTTTCACCGGCAAGGCAATGTCCAGTTAAGTGTGTTTAATAATAGAAAAATTTAATACATAAACAAATTAGTACATCTCTCATGAAAGTAATAAATATCAAGAAATAATAAAAAATTTCAACATAAAAAATGCCCATAGGCCCTAGGTGTCCCGCTTTGATACCATATGTAACAGCCCAAAATACGAATATCTCATTAACTTATTAACATTAAATTTAAACGCTTACCTGAGCTTACTTGTGGTAGAAATAGGCTTACCACAACAGGGTTTTGTGGACGACTCTCCTCCCAACCGTAGGCTCAATTGCGCAGGATTCTGCTACAACCGGCCACCCCCGAGCCCTCAATCAACGACTACTGCCAGTATTACTAAGTCTTGGTATACCATTCTCCCAAGAGAATGCAAGGTAGAACCTCTGAATGATGGAACCCCCACCATCCTCCTCACCATTCATTAAATAGAACAAAGCCTTGGAAGGGGAACCACATGCACACCTCCATGTGCCCCACATGCACACCTCCATGGTGACCACATGCACACCCCAAATTTCCCTGCATGCTATTTTTCTCTATTTTCCATTGAGTTATTTCTTAAAATATGGATACTATTTTATTCTTAATTTTAATTACTATTTATTTGTATATAAATTTTAATATCATTATCATATATTCTTATTCTTATTATTATTATTATGCTTAATACGAATTATATTTGTATTATTTTATTAGTTAATATTATATATTTATTATTAAGGGAGGGATATTACAACAAGTTTCAAATCCAAACCATAATACCTAGACAGGATCCTACTTCAAAGCACCATGACCAAATCTCAAAAATCATGCATCTACTTAAAAACATCTACTAGAAAACAATAAATGAGAAATAAATGAGGCAAGAATCCAAATCCAAATCACAACATATAACAAAGCCCATTTCAAAAACTCTAGACGAGATCTCAACATCCCCACCATGCCCACCTAAAAACATCTATTAAAAACAACAAAATGTTTATGAAAAAGCATAAAGAGCATGGCTATGACATTAATTGTTGAAATTGGACACTGCTATGACATGAATGACGCACTCCACCATATGTTGCATGAGTTTTAATGTAACGGGGCTAGGTACAAGGAATGGGGATTTCTGGAAAATAACAATGGATCATACACAACAATATAATCGAGGGATTGGTATACCTGAGAAATCTAGTATGTAGAAGCAATGGTCGTAGAGCATTAGAAATATTTACTTAGTTTATAAAGGAGAAAGACATGACAAAACTTGGGTGGCCAGTTGCACAACCCAAGTTCATCAGACATCCCTCTACACGAACAATGATGCTAGGGTTGGTGTCAGGGGATACCCACATATGAGTCTGAGGTTTGATGGTAATCTTATTAACACCGGGGAAAGTTTCAAGGCCTTGCATATCAATATTGTTGTCGAAGTGACCAATGTTACAAACAATGGTATCATTCAGAATTTTCCTCATGTGATCTACCATGATGATGTCCTTGTTACCAGTGGTTGTCTCAAAGATATCAGTAGTGCTAACTACATCCTCAAGGGTGAGAACAGGAAGGCCTTCCATAAGTGCTTGCAAGGCACAGATAGGATCAATCGCTGTAACAATGATCATAGCTCCAATGACTTTCAAGGCTGTAAAACAACCCTTGCCAACATCTCCAAACCCTCAAACAACAACAACCCTACCAGCATATGTGGCTATCATAAGACTGTCTCAGAGAGAGTGCCTACATCCATACAAGTTGTCAAACTACAAAAGATGAAAGAGAATCAGAATCAACACAAACTACATCTCAAATAAAAAAATTTTGAAGAAAAAAAGAAGATCTAAGAAATCTGGCCGTGGGTCTATAATTCACAATAATTCAAAACTTCGATACAAGTCTAATCAACTTTGAAAACCTTAGCTAATATTAACCCATCATAACCAGATAATTGAATATATGTAAAGGTCCTTGATTAAATATGAAGAAGATTCTACACCAACCATGAACTCACATTGATTCAGCACCCTGAAAATTGAATATTTTTTTAAATGTAGTGGAAACTAGTGAATCCTAAAATGTAATGAAATGTAAGCTAACAATACCAAAAGCATCATGATGTGATCTCAATGACACCAAAGAATCAAGGCAACTAACAAGAGCAGTGCAACTCATAACATCATGAATGAGATCAAAATTACCCCAAGGCCATATCAGATCCAACATTAGGATATTAGTATTACATGATTAAGATTAACATTAATATTAAGAGACTTCCTAATGCTCTAAACACATATAATATAATAATCTAGAAGCTGATAAATAGCGGTGAGAAATTTACCATACTATACTATAAATGTGTATAATAGTTTGATGATGATAGCCTAACTGCCTTAAAACAACCACAAAACTCATTGCTAGAACCAAAAACAGAACAACTAATCAAGATTCCACATCTCAGACACCCTTACAAGATCTGAACAAGAACAAATCTACCAGAAATGTGTGAGTTCAAAAGAAATCAGAACAAATTTCAAATCCAAACCAAAACATCTAGACAAGATCCTAATTCAAAGCACCTTGATGAGATCTCAAAAATCACGCATCTACCTGAAAACATCTATTAAAAAAAGACAAGCGACAAAGAAATGAAGCAAGAATACAAATCCAGATTACAACATATAAGCAAAATCCCATTTTAAAAACTCTAGATGAGATCTCAACATCCCCACCACACCCACCTGAAAACATCTATTAAAAAATAGCAGAATGTTTATGAAAAAGTACAGAGAGCATGACTATGACATTAATTGTTGAAATTGTACACTGCTATGACATGCATGGCCCACTCCACCATATGTTGCATTAGTTTTAATGTAATGGGGCTAGGAACAAAGAATGGGGATTTCTCGCAAATAGTAATGGATCATACACAACAATATAATCAAGGGATTGGTATGCCTAAGAAATCTAGTATGTACAAGAAATGGTTGCAGAGCATTAGAAATATTTACCTGGTTTGTAAAGGAGCAAGACATGAAAAAACTTAGGTGGCTAGTTGCACAACCCAAGTTCATCGGATGTCCCTCTGTAAGAACAATGATGTCACTGTTGGTGTCAAGGAAAACCCACCTATCAGTCTAAGGCTTGTTATTAAGAATAAATAATAATTTAAAGGAAAAAATAATGTTAGCTCAGAAATAAAGAAATTTCTAAAATGCAAATAAAACCCACATTTGTTTAGGGGCTGAACAAATAAAGGGAGGTTACATCAATAGAGTGGTGACTGACCACTTGAGTGAGTTGAGCATGAGTATGTCTGCAATTAGGCATGGTTTGATGGGAGCCACGTGTAACATATCCCCATAAAAAGAACTTTCTTTTGACAACAATTTATTGAATCATAGCGATGTCACTTACCATTTCACATAAATATACATATATCACTTACCATTTAACATAAATATAAAAATATCACATAATATTTTGTTTTAATGTCATTGTTCGAAATATTATTTTCATCATGACGAAGTTCATAATATTGTTGGATTATGATCTAACCCTCACCTAGCCAACCTTGGGTTTCTATAACCCAGGCTCGGGGAGCATTCTAGGCTCCCCTGAGTGCTATTCACATGGATTTCTCTCCTTCGAAGGATAAACAACAAACCAATGCCATCTGATCACCTTAGGATTATCCTCCAATCGATGATTGCGGTGTTTTAGGTCTCCATCATTGGATGAGGAGGTTTGTAGGTCGGTAGAGAGTAATTACCCTCGACGGTTGTGTGAACCAAACCCTCATTCTACAATTCGCATCTTTCTCCATCCTTCTCTGCAACTCTGAGGGGGTTTGTGGGTTGGTAGAGAGAAATTACCCTCAACGGCTGTGTGAAACAAATTCTCATTCTACAAATTCACATATTGCTCCACCCCGCTCTGCAACTCTAGTTAGTTTGTCGTTTTGTCTGCTAGTTTGCTGGGTAGAGTGTATTGCTACTACCTTCTGGCATCCACAACATGCTAGGCAATGTCCAGATTCACACTCTCCCTCTAGAAATGCCTCGGTACAACCTTGTTCTCTGAATTATTAGTTATTGTTACAACCTTTAGGCTTATTTTAATTAATGTACATATTTTATTAACTTATTTTGTGTACATATGCAAGGTAATGCCATTGTGGAGGTCTCTGCAGAAAACCCTTGGACTCAGGGTACCCATTTTCCCCTTTCAACAATCAATCAACAACATGGCTTGCAATGTTTCTCTCCCTGTTTCAAGGTAACAATCATGACTTTTGTTTTCTTTCACGCATCACTGCTAATTCCCTATTTTTTTTTATTACCGATTTCTCTCTCATGTTCCAGGGAACCCATTACGCATTTCAACCCTTCATGGGAGCCATTTTAGGTTCCTTCGAATGTGCTAGCTCTAGTTTCGATGTTTCAGTTCTATTAAAGAATTAAAATCAACAAGGGTAATGTTAAATCTTTATTAGCATGAGGAGGAGGTATTGCTGCAAGTTGAGGGTTTCTCCTCCAAGTTGAATCCCTGGAAGTTTTCTATACTTTATGAGCAAATAAACTTTTACTTATCTCGCTACGGGAGGGTATGTGTTAAGTTATGGTTTGAAGGTATTTGTTTTTCTAGAATTGTGTTTACTCATGCCGAGTGTAGTTTTAAGCCTCCTCCTTGATTTTACTGTTAAAGGCTTGAGATGTGAGCATTTCGGTTGTCGACTGTGATAATGGCTTAACTTATTTTCTTTTTACTGGAATTTTCAACCTATGGGGTGTATCTTGTACAATGATTTAGTGAAGTACACGATTTGTGTTGATTTCTGTAGGTTTTGACGATGATACTCTAATACGAATGAAATGAAAATTCCTTGCTTTTCTGTCAATGATTATGTTTCTAGCGTTTTCTTTTAGTTCTCTTGACTATTCCTTTTATTAAAGAAACTACCCATGGAATTCCTGGGTTATCTATGGCTAGACTCTTTCTTTATAGGATGAACTCGAGATTCTTCATGGGGTATTTAAATTTCACGTAAATCAACGCCACTCTTAACTACGATGGAAAAAAGAATTTAACATGTACAAGGGTAGCAATTCAGGGATTCTCTAGTGAGTTGAGGTAATTAGGTTGTCATTTCCATTTTTTCTTAATCCCATCAAGAAAAGTTAATTTCTGTTCAAGGGTACATTACTTGTGGGTGTGGCAGCCTAGTCCTGAATTTAGGAATCGGGGTAATTTTGGAAATTTGGTAAAAATTTCAAGAAACTAAGAATTGTACATTTTTGCTAGATATGATTAAATGGTGTCACATTCTAAAAGAAATAAAATTTTAGTTAGGAAGTTAGAAACTATTCAAGTAATATATATTTGGTAGAGTATTCTTCATGTTAACAACTTCAAAATGACTTTATTTTTCTCTAAATATATTTTTCTTTTGATCATCTCTATTAGCAATAATTAATTATTTTCTTGTGGTTTCATTACAAAGAGGCTTTATTGTTTTCATGTTTTAGAAGGTATGTATTAAAAATAATTTACAAGTACCATTTCCTGTGTATTCTATTTTTTATTTTATTTTTCTTAGAACATGGCATCCATCTCTGACATTGACATCTGTATATATCAAGAATAATTTCCAAGTATTTTTCTTTTGATCATCTCTATTAGCAGCAATTAATTATTTTGTTGCGGTTTCATTACCAAGAGGCTTTATATTTTCCGTGTTTGAGAAGGTATGTATTAAAAATAATAAGTAGCATTTCTGATATATTTTATTTTCTTTTATACTTTTGCATAGAACATGGCATCCATCTCTCACAATGGCAAAACATCTGTATGTATCACAAATAATTTGCAAGTACCATTTCCGGTATATGTGTTTTTTTGTTAGAAGTGACTCTCTCAAATATATTACCTTAAGACAGATTTGTGTTCTTAACATGCATATAAGCTTTGGCAATGTGACTCTTTGTTTCTTTTTATGACTATTAATTCGTTGAGGGCATTCATTAGTTGGCCTAGGCAAATAACTCAGCTTCCCTGTATGGCTATACAAATTGAAATTTGCTAATTAAATAGGAAATTCCTATGCGAGTTTCACAAGTCTTTCTAAATGGGTCTAAATTCTGTTCAATTTATTCTGCAGAGAATCTATGATTATAGAGACTTTTCGAGCATATACTTTTCTAGTTTGTATTCCTGGGTTGTAATATTGTTTCCTTGCAAATGCATAGATTATAATGCTACTTATATTGATGTAGTCCAGAGCCTTCTATATGGAATGGGTAGAATTGGAAAGAAAGATACCGTATATGTGCCTGTTCAATTATTTTCACATTTAGATATTAAATATTCAAGTTTAGTATAACTTATTACATTTAGATCTTCAATATTCAAGTTTAGTACAACTTGTTTTAGAAATGAAGCCAATGAATTTTCATGATATTTTCTTCATAATTATAGTCATAATCTTTTTACAATTTTAATTTTTGCAGTGCAGCTACCCTGTCAAAATAACAAGTTTTTAGAAAAGCTATATAGGAGAAAAATAATTTTGAAAGCCATATTGTAAACCATGTAAAAAGTAGTATAAATTAACATGTTTTTATTTTGGCAAGTTGTTAGAAAATCTCTATAGGAGAAGATTAATTTTGCAATCCATATAAAAGTAGTATAAATTAACACATTTTTAGAAAAGCTCTATAGGAGAAGCTTAATTTTCCAAACCATGTAAAAGTACTTGAAATCAACCATTCTATCAATACTTATGTTGTGAATAGTTATAGTGTGTTATACTCTATAGAAAATTTAAATTCTCTCCATATGCATCTTCAAAGTTCTGAAATTGTATTTACACCAAAAAAAAATGTAATGTAAGTTTCATTTCAAAACTATAGGATTGTCATATACGAGCATGAAATTTATTAATCAACCATTCTATGAATAGTTATGGTGTGTTGTGCTCTATAGAAAAATTTAAACTCCTTGCATCAACATCCTCAGAGTTATGAATTGTATTTACCAAAAAATGAAAAAGAAAATAATGTAATTGTCATTTCAAAACTATAGGACTGTAATATACCAGCATGGCATGTGGTCATATACTCCCATTACTTGTTTCATATTTCATTGATGTCACCCATGATTTTGTAAGTTTGATATATGTAGAAACCCCCTTCCTATCTGTAGACATAATCTGTGGGTTTGTAAGTTGGCTATATCTAGAAACCCCCTTCTTGTTTGTTGACATAATCTATGGGTTTGTAAGTTGGTTATATCAAGAAATCCCCTTCCTTTATGTTGACATAGTCTATGGGTTGGCCATATCAACAAAGTCATTTCCTCTTTGTTGACATAATATGGGGTTTACAATAGGGGTGGGACTACCTCCAAATCCAAAACAAGCATTTTGTTGATTTCGGGGGTGTAGAGCATTTCTAGAAGCATTTTTTTTATTTTTAGACTAGTAAATTGATTCCAAACACCAAAACTCAGAGACATTTAGTTGATTTTGGGGTTTAGAGCATTTAGTTGATTTTCCCTAGCTGAGTAAATTTGTTAGAGGCAGTTGTCCAATTTTTCACCGCCAAGTTGCAGTCATCTACTATCCCCAATACTCTTCGTAGACTCACCCTAATCCATTAAACCACCCTGCAAGGCTTTTAAGGGTCATGAATCTCTACTAATATTATGCCATTTTTCACCTTTTATGGATGGGATTTAACTTTCTCCATTTTTTTTTTTTTTAGTGGTTGGGGATTTAACCTTAACCACTTTTTTCTATGGTTGGGATTTAACTTTAGCCAATTATTCTATTTGGTTATTTTATTTTTTGTGTTTTTTCAATTAAATAATATTGGTTTCTTGTGCTCTTCCTTGGAGCACTTCCTCTGAGCATGTGTGCTTCTTCATGTGTTTATTTTTAA